>MU224613.1:1802030-1818097 GCA_018584345.1 Thuja plicata
AATTAATAAATATAATAATTAATTAATATATATCATATTTATCAATTAATACCATAAATATTATTGAATCATAAACTTTGATAATATTTATCATAAACTAATGTTACCTTTGAGAGTATTAATTGGTCAAAAGTACATTGATTAAATGGGTATGTTGTAATTATAAATTGAATTAGTATTTATTCATTTGAAAATGAATATTGATGTAAACGTCAAATTAAATTTTATATTCATTATTTCCATAAATGGACCACACAATTATAGAATCATATTGGCTTGATATGTACCCTATTGGGATATGGTTAACCTATTTTTAGAATGACGTAAACTATAACTTTCAATTCCTCCTAGATAACCTATAAGCTTTTTAGATCGATGAGCGACGATATTGATCGAGAAGATGATCAACGATCTTCTTCGATTATATCGATATCATCTAGCATCATATGGTTTCAACATTGTTGAGGTTGATCGCCAGAGTCTTTTGTGACCACATTGTTGAATCCTCTTTCCCGCAACTTCAATGTGGAACTTTTTCACTTTAAAAAAATAAAATTTGTTGGTTGTGTTTTGACCCGGACTTTTGGGCATCACAGACTGCACTTAAATTCAATGAGATGATAAAACTACACTGCCCAAATACTTATCAACCTTAGTCCAACATGAAGGTAAGAAATTGAATTCAAACCCACAAGGAATGCAACATTCACTGAGTAAGATTGAATCAAACTAAGTGTAGTGCATAAGAATATAACTAAAAATAACAAGCCTAAGCAACTAAGCCAATTCCTACAAAATCATGCACGCCTCAAATGATATAGGAATAAGCATACATATGATGAATAAGAATAAGAAATAAGAGACAAAACTTAGCCTATTCAACACAATAAGCAATGAAAACCTCCAAATGTTGATATGTTGTAGATGAGGGTATGTGGTTGCTCACAAATCCTACAGTATAACAATATATAAAAAGATGGTATGAGGAATGATGAGAGGACTCTCAATTTATAGATTTTTTAGAGGAATGAATGGTTGAGATTGAAAATGAAATGAAGGGTCGAGATTGCATTGGATTAATGAGGTGGTAATGAGGTGGAGGCCAAATAAGCAACGGAGCTGACCATTTGAAAGGGATGATTTTCTCACACGTGTGAGAAAACTTGAGAAGTGAGACAATAAATGCCAAGTGGGGGACAAGTATCAGAGTTGAGAGGCTCAAGAAATCTCACACATGTATGAGCAACCTTCAAGGAGAAAGTGGAGACAAATGTGTAAGAGATGGATGGCTCAAGGTAAGTACATATGTGGGGAGTGGAATGTGTTGGGAAAAGATTTGACTTGGGTTTGCAAATCCATTTGATTAGGATTCTGCAAATAATTAGGGAGTGATAGGTGGAAGATTAGGATTAATTAGTGGGCAAGTGGGTTGGTTTGAGTTAGAAGGATAGGTTAGGTTAGGGAAGTGAGGTTAGGTGAGGGTTAAATTTAGGAGTCATGTTCAAAAATAGAATTAAATGTATTATTTAATTCCAAACGGGGAGAGAGGGATTAATTAAGTAAACAAATTTATTTACTTGATTAAATGAAGGGTTAAGCTGCAAGTGTTTTTTTTAGGATTGTGCAAGTGGATGAGGGGAAATAGGCTAGGTTAGTTTAATTAATTTAGAATTGATTAAACTCTTTAGATATGATAGGATTTAAAAAATGTAAATTTATTTAATCAAATGAGATAAAGGTGATGTTAATTAAATAAATATTATTTATTCAATTAAGGGTAGGAAAAAGGATAAATTTAATTAAATAAATGTAAATTTACTTAATTAGGGATAAGGTAAGGACAAAGGATTGTTAAATAAATAATAAATATTTATTCAATTGACTAGAATAGGATAAGAGTAATGTGTTCAAGTTTGGACACTTTTGGTGTCTACATTTTGCCCCTCTTTGATGTAGCATCATGAAGTGATGTTATATCAAAGAAGAATAAAACATAGTGGATAAAATGGATAAGACTAGAAGCATGATGCCCCAGTCATGGTAGGATGAGAAAGGATGACAAGAAAGAAGTGGTATTCCCCCACAAGAGGATAGGTGAGTTAGGAGAACACAGGTGTGCTCTCGAAATGGATAGGAATGTGGAATGGAAAATGGAAAAGGACAAGGATGATGAAGGAAGAATAGAATATTTAGTCATGTTGCAATGGTGTGAGCAACCTAGGTTTGATAGTGTACTTGACGTTATGCACCAAGGTATGAGGAACCAAGGTGTCAAGTACGTGATAAAAAGGTCAAATACAACCATATGCCTTATGATACCATGATATGGAAGACCATGATGCCTTGTGACAATAGGATGAAAAGACTATGATAAATGAAAAAAATGCTAACACATACAAGCAACAAGAAAGCATACACAAAAACCAAAAGCAAACCAACATTTTGCCCCTAGTCAAGCTAAAACCTCATTGATTGTTTGATTGATGATGATTTATTGATGATGATTGATTGAGTGATGATGATTAATTGGTGAGGATGAAAAAGTTAATGATAAGAACAATGCACATCCAAAGGATTGGGAAGGATACATCCCATGACGATTATTTGAATTAAAAGTTTATCAAAGGATTATCAATTGATTTGGATCAAGATAATTTAATTAAGGATTATGTTCTAGATTGTATGTATTAGTATTGATTATACTTGATTGGATTGATTTGGGATTTTGGATTATATAGATTTTTTGGATGAATGGATTGGATTGAAGGGGATAAATGATTGAATATGATAGGATTGGATGGAGGAAAATGGATTGAATATGATGGTGGATAAGATAGATAAAATGGATTGGGGCGAATGACAAGGGAGATCCAAGGCATGGTAAGGATGAAAGGATGGAAAGATGGTTTGGATGGGACATATATGGATGGTATAGAAGGATAATGATAGGATATGGAGGATTAAAGGATTGGGACTAGGTAGATAAGGATTCAAGGACTATGTTGCAAAGGATGCCCCCATACTAGAGTTGGGATGATGAAGGATGGAGAGATGGTGGATAAAGTGATTGAGATGGATGGATAGTGTATAAAGGATATGAATGGAGGGGATAAAGGCTTGTATTGTCCAAAGCATGCATGGATGTTTTAGTGCCTCTATTTTTTTATTCAAGAGAAGAGGTATAAAAGTGGAATGGATTTGGATAGGATGAGGGATGTGATGGATATGATAGGAAATAATGATATGGAGGAAATGGATGGAATAGGTAATATGGAATTGAGGAAATACATAGGATAATAAAGATCAAAGACAAGAGAAAGGAGGATGGACTTATATAGGATAATGTATAATGGATGGAGGAAATAAATAGGACAAATACTATGAGATGGAGGATATGGATAAGATGTCAAGATCAAATATGTATAATGTGGATAGACTTATGTAGAATACTGGATAGTGGATGGATAATGAATGAGGAACATGGAGGGAATGGATGGAAGGAGTGTTAGGCCTAAAAGGAGGCAAGCACAACTAGGGGTGAATTAGTTGTACACACCTAATTATAATTAATTTCACTTTAACCACATAGATCTAAAAGATAAATAATAATATAAGATCCACAACACAGAACTCGAAACACAAATATTTATTTTTGAGGAAACCTGGTTAAGGGAAAACCCCGGTGGGAATCAAACCCACAAGATAAATGTACTCTGCAAAAAGTACTTCTCGGTTAAGAGAAAAATGGAGAACAAAGGATGCACAAGTAACCATGAGCTTACAACCTAATTAGCATGTACAGTGCCCAGAGCTCACTGCTCACAATACAATCATAGATCTGGCCGTCAGTCAAATTCATCGATCTATCTTCACTTACAATAGAGTGGACATAGAATCCATAACAGATGAACTAACAAACAACATCTCCAATGCCAATATAGTTCCAATGAACTACAAATAAAAGCAACATCAACTCTTCTTACAATTTCATACTACCACATCTCTCACACTCTATTACAAAATGATCTCTCGTTTATACCAATTACAAAAAATAATCAACTACTAGGTCAGATAGACCTATTACAATAAAAGATATAAACAATATGCTCAATCCTCCAAGAAATCCAAATCAAGTCAGCTAACACTAAAATAGGATCCAAATCTTCAACCACGAACATACTTGCCTGTCACCATAGTGGTATCAAGAATCTCAACATGTTACTCCATCAAGTCAGTTAAGACCTAAATGAAGAAACACCTACATGCTACCAAAACCTCAAACCCGATCACCTCCAACGATGGAGTCTAGCAACTCATCACATGATCCAAAAAAACCAAAAAGCAACATGAATGCCATTCATGACATTCTTATCAACTCATCTTCATCTCAGATCAACAAGAACACTAAAATACCAAACTCTCTCATTAAAAAAGATAGATTGTCATACTCTGAATCATGAACAAAACCAGTTGTGAGCACAATGATAAAGCACCACGTAACCATCAGCTTTGCAACCTATGAAAAATCAAATCCAATGCATACTGATCCAAATGCTCATCCATTGTGTTGGTTTTTTTTATGTTGTAATGAATGAACAACAACCTTTTCTTTCTCTGATAAAATTTTAAAGAGAAGCAAACTCCAATTATTATTCCATGTAATGAAAAGGACCAACTAACAAGCACTCATACCATTATTCTACACTTTAGGTTCTGCTATACCTATGGGGGATACCCTTTAATACCTTCCAATAATCTATTATGGTATTAATCAAGCAAGAATCACAAAAACACAACATAACTGGGAGAAATTAGATAACTGGCTAATTACCTATTGAACATCAACCATGAAATGGAGCATGAGATAAATAGGTCACAAAAAACTTGTACAAATATAGGACATAATGGATTTTATGTTTGTGTTTGTAGAAACATAGCCACTGTATAACTAGACATGCAACAATATAGAACTTATCAGTCTTTGATCAATGCTTTATCCATTGGGCCATACTCTAAAACAAACTATATGCAAAAGTCAATTATTATCAGAGATTCTAGGCCATAAACACAACTATCCCAAACCCATACTACTTATAAGATCCTAGTGTATATCAAGATGAATCTATTTATTAATTAGAGCGTCATTTAATTTGATCCTTGATCAAAACTCTAAAACAACTACATAAACACCGATAAACTCTATGCTAATGAATTGAAAAGTTCATAACTCATAAGACATAACACCACAGGAGAGATTTGAATCTAGATCTTTGTATTAAGTTTAAATAATCATACTTTTGTATACAAGATGAAATCAGATATAACCTCTTCAATAATGTGCAAGAGACCTTCCAACTTTATTTCTAATCTTGAAACCTATCTAGTACAATCCTGCTATATTCCCTTGACTGAAAACTTTACAAAATGCTTACAATACTTAATTTTCCATCCCTTTTCCAATGATCTTGGGAATCCTTTTATAGAAGAGGATTGCAACAAGCTACGGATCAACTGGATAAAGGACAAAATACATGACTCATACAAAAGACAAAAACACAAGTGGAATAACAACCACTTTGTTGCAAGATTTTTCAAGTACTTTATCTTCTGACCACCTTCTTCCTTGTAACTGCTTCATACTTGTTCACAAGTATCCAGGTGGAATTTTTTTCCTTGGTTATCTGATATACTGATCTTTGCATCCATTTATCTTGTTCAAAATGTTGGGAAGACTGCCACCTGTTGGTTATCATACAACATCCTCTTCCTCTTGGTTGGCTACACTATATCTATCCTTCCAAGAGGTGAACACCTCATTACTCAGCCAAGGGAATTTGATAACCTCATCTTTCTTGTTGTTCAATTAATCCCAACTGGCCTTTTCCTTCTCAATTTCCTCTTTCCAAAACCCAAAGTATAACTTGGCCTTGTCAATAATTTCAACGGTTTAAACAAACAAAAGTGTACTTTATAGAGTGATGATGTTGTTAGTCCTTGTTTCCAATTCATCATTCATCTTGTTCATCCATAAGGATTCCCTCTTTATCTTTCCATTCTTCTTGAATAAATTTGGGAACATCTCATAATGGGTTTTGGAGTATTCCTTTCTTAATGTCTTTGCCTTTTTAAGGATGATACTCCTCCTTATATCCAAATCAACTAGAAGTTTAAAACACTTGTAAGTGGCAGCTAACACAATGTCCACATTATTTTCCTTCTTAGATAGGGAGTAAAAAGACTTTAATTATTCCTTCTTTCCTCTCCACCTTTTCATAATTGGATCTCATTTATCTTTGTCTTTATTGAAAGAATATAGTATGCTTATAACTTTCTTACCATGTGTATGCACCCTAAAATGGTCGCCTAGACTATGGGCCCCCATTTATCAATTTATCAAATTCCTGAATCAATGGTTTGGAACATTTTCAATTCAAATCAATTTCCTTGATCAAATTATAATTATTTCAATATTTTCTAAGGTTTGATCATTTTTATTTAATTAAAAGATTTAATCTCCCTTTTAATTAAATAAAATTCATCTTATTTAATTAGATTAAATTCCTCCCATTTAATTAAATAAAATTATTCTAATTTATTTAATTAAAATAAAACCCCTCTTTTAATTAAATAAATAAAAATCCCCACTTAAAGAAGTTTATTTGATGAAAAAGGAAATAAATTAAATAAAATTCCCTTTTTCTTCACATCCTCCTAAGTGGTGGGATTTTTGCCTCTTAATAATAGCCTTTGATTTTTGCCTCTTAACCTCAACCGTTCACTTTCCTTTAAAAGGAGACCTCTCCTTCTCATTCATATCATCTTTTTCATAGTATTGTTATGCTATAGGTTTGGAGAGAAATTTTGGAGGAGGATTTGAGCACTCAAGCTTGGATATTGCAACTTCTCTCTTCTTGTCTTCTTCTTCTTGCATCCATGGCTATTCATGTAGATTAGATTCATATTAGATTAGCTTGCATATTTCCTTTCATAGATTAATCATGCATTGTTATCATTTAGATTAATTTCCTTTCATGCATTGCAATCATATAGAGTAGATCTCATTTTCATGCATTGAATCTCCCATTTCATGGTGTACTTGCATGGGCACAACTAGGTCAATCTAAGGGCCTCCATTACAAACCTTTGCACTCCATGACTAGAGAGCTATGAGTTGATATTTGAGGCCTCATTCTTGAGAAACCTTGAATGGAATGACTCATAGAAGTGTGACACATTTTCATCACACATTTTTTGCGCCCACCATGGGGCATCTGTGGGGGACATTCCAATGGTCTTGCCATGTCTCAAAGGTTGCTTAGGGTGGGGTACTATTGGCCTACGATGCAGATTGATGTAGTAGCTTTTGCAAAGTCATGCGAAAAGTGTCAAAAACATGGTAACCTGATACATGCTCCAGGCAGGGAGCTCATTCCTTCTATATCTCATTGGCCATTTCAGTGCTGGGCCTTTCATCTTGTTGGGAAGATTTATCCCAAATCATCAGGTGGACACAACTTTATCATCACTGCTACTGATTACTTCACTAAATGGGTAGAAGTTGTCCCACTTTATGTTCCATCGGGCAAGACAGTTTCTCTATTCATTTTGAACCATATCATCTGTCGATATGGAGTACCTTCTGAGATTATTACTGACAATGGAGGCCAGTTTAAAAATAAGGACCTTAAACAAATTTGCAAGAAATTCAAGATTAAACAACATTGGTCCTTCATTTACTTCCCACAAGGAAATGGTCAAGCAGAGGCATCAAACAAAACCATTCTTAAAATCTTGCATAGAATAGTTTGTAAGAATGGTAGAGATTGGCAGTTACAGATAAATCTGGCTTTGTGGGCCTATAGAACAAGTATTCATACTCCTACTGGGGCTACTCCTTTTTCCCTTGCATATGGCGCTGAAGCAGTGTTACCTTTGGAGGTTGAGATTCCTTCACTTCGATTTTCTCTTCATGGTCTAGTTATAGATGAAGACTATCGCACCGTGAGACTTCAAGAGTTAGAACTTCTAGATTAAAAATGTCAAGCATCATTTGACCATATGAGGGTTTATCAAAAGTGCATGTCCAAAGCCTTCAACAAAAAGGTTCTCCCTAGAGAATTTCAAGTGGGAGATCTTGTCCTACGTGAAAATCTTAAGAATCAACAACATAGAGATCAAAAGGGAAAATCTGAACCTAATTGGCTTGGACCTTATATTATTACAGCAGCTTTTGGGTCAGGTGCTTCTTTACTGTCTATAGAAGAGGGAGAGCAGCTCCCTAATCCTATCAATGTCTTACACATTAAGAAGTTCTATCCATGATGTCTATTCTGTCTGGGGGTATCCTTTGTACATAGTTATTGATCCTGAAAAAATCCAAAAAAATGATATATTGTCAAAAATTCTAAAAATCGGAAAATGTCCTGAAAAAATGATCATCTTAGTGAAAACCCAGCAATAGGCGCTTTGATGTATCTTCAAAAAAATTATATATTCCAAAAATACAAAAAAAAATCAAAAAATTCAAAAATTCAAAAAAATAGAAAAGGTGCCTTGGTGAAAACCTGGAAACAGGCGCCTTGGTAGCAAAAAATTTAAAAAAATTATAAAAAGTCATGAAAAAAGAAGAAAAAAAATGAAAAAATTGTAATAAAATCCAAGTGGTGAAAACCTGGAAACGGGCGCTACTTGAGACCTTTGCACCCCTATTTCTTAGCGCGTGTCCTCGACACCTAGCCTCTCTCCATCATGCCTTGTCCTTGTTGCCTTGGTCTAGAATTGGTCTTTGTCTTTGTCTAGGGGGCATAACTATGTTAGCTTTGGTCTCTTGGATGCATTAGTATTTAGGACATCTTCACAAATGGTGTTTTTCAACACCACCCCAACTGTATTTTTCAATACAACCCTTGACATCGAGTATTTTTCAACACTTATCAGTTTGGTCTTCCCCGTTTTGTCATGTGGTCTTACCTGCTTGCAAGAATTCAATCCTTATCCTTGGAACTCAGTATTAGTTAACACACTTAAATTTGTAAGCACAACACTTAATGCTTGAGCTATGTCATGATCTTTTCTTTGTGTGCTGACTGTTATTGATTTTTGTTTAATGTCATTGTCTAATAAGTCTCTCTATGATGCATAACTAGAGGACTTGGGGCATGGGGCATGTTTTTATTTTCTTCCTACTTTATGCTTAACTATTTTTGCACAACCATTCTCTTGTTCATCCTGGCCTCTATGCCTTGATGCAAGTATGGTTTTGCTATATTAAATTAGGTAAGCTAACATCACAGTCATCTTGACCTTTATGTCTTTGATGCTTATGTTAGATTCTTTCCACATTCCAATCTGATATAAATCACATTCATATCTTCATAGTTGCACTTGTGACTAGTGATGATTGTGTGATTTTCTGATGTCCGTTAATAATGGCCCAATGATGAAAATAAGTTCCTTAACATTCTCTAATGAATGAAGAACACAAAGTCCTATGTTACAGTTTCTCTATTGCAAGTACACCTTTGCATTTCCATGTAGCTTGCATTGTTAGACTTCATGTTAATTTGCATTTTAGGCTGCATTATGATTTTGAGAGGGTTTCCTTCATATTTCTTGTGGACTTTTAATCAAATGTGGTCATGTTTTGATCTTCATTTCCTTATCTTCTTTCGTGATCTCAATTGAATTTTTTTCTATCTTAAACAGTTGATTATTTTGGGGCAAATTCTCTTTCTTCTCTCCATTTCTTTCCACCTCTTCCAAACTTCTATCTTCCATTTGATTTCACCCCACTTATTTTCTTCTAATTCAACCTTGGGGCATAATCTTTCATGCTTAATGATCTACCTTGGTTCTGTGATCCTTATATCTTTCGTCTTACATCAAGAACCTTACCTTTAGTTCGATTTGATCAAATTTATAAATTTGTTATTTCTCCTCTATCTCATTTTAATTTTGATCACGAGGGGGCAGTACCTATCACACTTCAATCCTTGATTCAGCTTTATCAATCCTATCATTTCTCCACCTGGGGAAACCTTGCTTGAGATTCTTATCTCATACATGTCAATTACTTACATACAACAGTGTTGACCTTGTCTTTTTCAATCAGTTTATTTTTTGTCTTGTTGTCAATTACTTATTTACAACAGTGTTGATGTCTATGTTGTTTTGTGATCCCAAATCGATCTCACACTTCAACTGCATTCTTTGACTACATGTGTTTCTAGAATGATCACACATTAGTCAAAGAGGGGCAAATGTATGCACCCTAAAATGGTCGCCTAGACTATGGGCCCCCATTTATCAATTTATCAAATTCTTGAATCAATGGTTTGGAACATTTTTAATTCAAATCAATTTCCTTGATCAAATTGTAATTAATTCAATTATTTCAATATTTCCTAAGGTTTGATCATTTTTATTTAATTAAAAGATTTAATCTTCCTTTTAATTAAATAAAATTCATCTTTATTAATTGAATTAAATTCCTCCCATTTAATTAAATAAAATTCTTCTGATTTATTTAATTAAAAGAAAACACCTCTTTTAATTAAATAAATAAAAATCCCCACTTAAAGCACTTTATTTGATGAAAAAGGAAATAAATTAAATCAAAATTAAATCAAAATCCCTTTTTCTTCACATCCTCCTAAGTGGTGGCAGTTTTGCCTCTTAATCATAGCCTTTGAATTTCTCCTCTTAATCTCAACCATTCACTTTCCTTTAAAAGGAGACCTCTCCTTCTCATTCATATCATCTTTTTCATAGTATTGTTATGCTGCAGGTTTGGAGAGCAATTTTGGAGGAGGATTTGAGCACTCAAGCTTGGATATTGCAACTTCTCTCTTCTTGTCTTCTTCTTCTTGCATCCATGGCTATTCATGTAGATTATATTCATATTAGATTAGCTTTCATATTTCCATTCATAGATTAATCATGTATAGTTATCATTTAGATTGATTTCCTTTCATGCATTGCAATCATATAGAGTAGATCTCATTTTCATGCATTGAATCTCTCATTTCATGGTGTACTTGCATGGGCACAACTAGGTCAATCTAAGGGCCTCCATTGCAAACCTTTGCACTCCATTACTAGAGAGCTATGAGTTGATATTTGAGGCCTCATTCTTGAGCAACCTTGAATGGAATGCCTCATAGAAGTGTGACACATTTTCATCACACACCATGTAGGTAAATAGAGGGAGGATTCAGATCATCAATAAAATGCATAAGTGTGGCCTTTATCTTATCTTCATATTTTTTTCACCCATGATTGTGCCTCCCTGAACTTTATGCTTTCTTTATCCCATTTCTTGTGTATCCCTTCCAATCTGGTCCTTTCAACTACTAGTTTGTCTTTTTCCAAATCTAGATCTGCCTTTTTAGTAGGGAAAAATGGTATGGGGGGAGGAGGAAACTCTATAATTGGGCTAGAGGAAGAATGTTGATGTGGGTCTTGTGTTATCACCCTTTGTGGAGAAACTTGGGTTGATTGTTGTCCCTCTAATCTGGTAATTTTTTGTCCTTCTCCAATGATTAATCCTTAAAGACTGTTTCTAGCTTGGTTCTTAGGTTTTGAATTTCTTCCTCATGCTTTTCTACCACCTTCAGGAAAAATTTTGTAGTCTCCAAGGCTATGCTTTCCGCCTCTACTCCAAAGGTTTCTATAAATCTTTTTACCAACAAACTGCCTGCAACCTGAGTGTCTTCATTAATCCTTTTATGTTCCCTCTTTTCCAATGACCACATTACTAATGTTGCATGGTCTTCACTTAACTAAACCCCTTTATATTCTTGTTGACCTTCTGCCTCAGTTGCATTATGGGTTTGGTCTCTTTTCTAACAACATCAAACACCACAACATCACCTATGTCCCATTCAGGTAAGATAAGTACTCCCTCTTTCCTGACTAGCTCTCTACCTTCTTCAGGAGTAATTTTTTCAAACCTAGCTATCATCTCCTATTTTACCTCATTTTCCATCTCATCCTTATTTTTATCAGGCGGGTCTTTTTTCCTTTGTTGACATTTTTCTTTGAATTCTCCATAGAAAATGAACAAATTTCCTAGCCTTTACAAATTTATCATCTGACATAAACTCATCACTAGCTTATTTTTTGATTGGATCCAACTCTTTGCCAGTAAACTCAGTAATGGTCAAATATATCTCAGTATGTTTAGGAGCCTCTGGCATCCCTTCTTGCATCTCTTGGGATGTTATGAAAATCTTCCCTGCATCTCCCATCTATAGTAATTATTCTGCAATAGCTTGCTCATCCATATGTAATGGGGATTGGGAGGGGGGATATAATTTTTTCAATTGTTGTCCCTCTCCTTTTGTTCTCTTCTTATTTTGGACTGGCATTGATTCAGATTCTTCATTAATGGCCCTCTTCCCTTTTGAGGTAGAAAACTCTTTATCATATACCTATGTCTGAGACTGGCCCCTATAGGATGTTTCACCCTTCTGCATTACCATATTGTACCCTTGTTTCTAATGTAGTACATATTTTCCTGGTGGAACAATCTTGCCATGTGTATATTTTCTCAAGATAGCCTTAGCCCTTTCTGGCTCTTCTTTCATTACTGCTTCTTTCTTTTGATTCAATGTCTACATAAAATCCTCAAATAAAGACATCAATGTATCAATATTCTTGGCCCAAGGATGCAACTCCTTCAAAGGATCATATTCTTTGTCAAATTTTTGTACAAACTCCAATGTATTCTTGTAGACCAACCACTTTTCTTTCTTAATCTCTTGCTCTTGTAAATTGAATTCATTCCTGATGATGTCCTCTGAAAATTTGAATTGATGCTCCAATACTAAACACTTTGTTCTTTTCCTGAACATATCACTAATGAATTCTTCAGTATCAGCACATCTTACCACTAATGTTTTCATTTGATAAGGTTCCAGGTATTTATTGAAGTGTTTCCATCCCCCTTTAGTGATAAAAAATTGATGCACAATTGTGATAGTAGGGAAGATAGTGCCTTTCCATTTTCCTGTCAATGCCTCCTCTTGTAGCCCACCAATTTGTCTGATTATTTATGCAATTCCTACTTTAAGAGGGACCTCATATGAGAGTATATTTCGAACTCCTCTAAAACCATAAACTTTGAAGACTGTTGAAACAGGGTATAAAATTATATCACCCCAATTGTGCACTAACTCAACACTTTTAACAAATTCTTTTGGTCTTAAAAGATTCAATAAACCTTTGTGAATTCTTGGATTATCTGAAGAAAAAAATGCTCTAAGCCTAGAAGAAAACACCTGTCAAAGGTGATGAAACTGGCCTCCTTCCTGTCCCATGACAGATCTTCACTCCACAGTTGGACATGCATCTCTTCATAATCTTTGAATCTCATTAGATCTATCTCCTTCTCAAAATAATCAACATTCTTGAATAGGATCATATGCATTACCATGGAATACCATCCAAACGGCCTGACAACCTTGGCAATTTTTAATACCTATTAGACCCTGGTGAATTGGTTCAGCAATATGGGTGGAAAAATAAAAAATGATAGCCAAGTATGGATGAATAATTTGAACCATCATAAACATATAGTGAATAGGCATGACTGTTTCTTTATCTTCTCCAAAAATATGGCTCAGGGAACTGCACATTCCTCTATCCTTTGAATTTAAATAATCTAATTTGAATGGCTCTGGTGTATTAGGGCCTACCACAACCAGGTCTCCTATCTTGTTAAAGAATTCCCTCAAAGGCCCACCTCTAAGATAACTTCTTTAAGCCTTATATATTTCTTTGAACTTGTCAAAATCAATGTTCTCCATTTGAACAGAGGGATCATTTAATTGGAACAACTCCCTTATTTCCTCAAGTGTGATGTTTACTAATATATTGTCATTTATGTCCCTCAAAACCCTAGAAACACTGTCATATGTCTCTACAATTTGGATTAATAAATCTATGTCCATGAAAACCTCAGGGACTATTAACTTTCCCACATCAAACTGTCAAATATTACTGTTGGGGGGAAATGCATTCCTCTAGATAAAAGCTACTTTAAACAATCCCAAACTAGGCATGCTAATCTTGACGTCTCTTTCCCATTTGTCCCTATCATACAAACCCTCCCCAACTTTCAAAAAAGGATGTATTGGAACTATATCTTTAAGTTTAGAGGTATCATTGGTTGACCTATTTAATTATTGTAGGAAATCCTCACATACATTTCTCTCATAATAATCAGCTTTCCCTGAAATTTATCTTCTGGGTGCCATCCTTAATTTAGGGTTTCTAGACAAGAAGATAATAGTTTTATATGCAAAAAGTATAGTTTCTTCACAACACCAAAACCCTACTGCCAACTCGATTAACAATTGCTTAGAAATGTAGTCTCAAAAAAACTTACCCATTCTACAAAGTTGGAAAACAGACAGCAAATTCTGTAATTTAGCTCTGCTTCAAATCACTTCTTCAATTACGTCTTTCAAAACTCAACAATACAATCTTATGCATATTCTCAAGTATACTCAACATTTTATTCCTATAGGGATGGCCACATGTTGTGCCATTAATTTCTCTTTATTTAAACTTTATGGCCCAATGGTTCAGAAAATTCTGCTTTACCAGTTTAAAACGTGACCGTAGATTTCAGCACTTCCTATTAAATCATGCGGCTAGCAATGGTTAGTAAAACCACCATCAGTTTGGATACTTGTACGTCAAGCGCAATGCCTTGATGAGTATATTTTGTTGGAATAATGGAATGGTGTGTATTGAGAGGGGAGGGTTGAATTAGTACCCTTAAAAATTTTTATCAATTAACCTTAATCCTTTAGTAATCAATTCCTTGCATTACCAACCATAAGTGCTATTCTTATCTTTATGCATGTAATATCAAATCATAAACTCAATTTGCATGTAAACATTCATAGAAACACTCATGAAATATAATGACACATGACACAAGAATTGGTAACACAGAAAACCCCTATTAGAAGGTAAAAGTTACGGTGGGGATGAAATCCACAAAACTTTGATATATGCATAATGGAAGGGGATGGTTAAGGCTTACAAGTTTGATCACTTCTGATGATCTTACCCTGTTAGGAGTAACATGTTTAGATTGGTTAAGGTCTACTCTTTTAAGATATTTAGCAACATTGTTTAGTGTGCACTCGGTTAAAAGATTTATATAAGGATTGTTAAATCCACCTTCTTAAAGGATTTCTTCTATTTGCTACACTTGTTAGAATGCATTCAAAAATACTTATTGACCTGAAGATATGCAATCTTGAATTGTTGAGTACAGATCCTTTATGTTCACAATATGATTTATCACCTATATGTTGGAAATGAGATGAGTAACTAAGAGGGGAGGGGTGAATCAGTTACTACAAAAACAAATCCAAGTCCCTTAGATGTCTTGAATAATATATCACTGTCACTCGGTCAATTAAGATATTCAGTTGTAACTTGGAGAACCTATCAATCTTAAGATATATAAATTAATTATCCTTTTTAGAGATTATGTGCAGAAACAAAAACTTAAAGTAAATAGCATGAACACACATGACACCAAGATTTAATGTAGAAACCCAATATGGGAAAAACCACCAATTGCAACTAGTTACTATTTTCACTCTTCTGAAGTGAGCCCTATTAGGATCCAACCCTCTTGAAGGTTACAATAAAACACTATTAGGTGTGACCCTATTAGAGGATTTAATCACCCTATAAGGAGTGGCTTTGTTAGAGGTCTTCAAACACTTCAATATAGAAATGTCACCTTGTGAGAGGATTTACAAAATATTGTTAAGTCTACTCTATTAAGAGATTTGAATCACTGCTACAATTGTTAGAAAGTAACAATGAATTAACCTAATTGTACATGCAATTGTCTTCGCTGATTCAGATCTTGCTCTGGTTGTAAAATGGATCCTCACTGATCAAATGTTCTATTGTAAATCTGTCTAGATGATCTGTCCTTAATTAGAAGCTCATCTGATTTCACCTCTACTCTTCATATCATGTTCATCCACTAATTCAATTACTTCCCTTTACAATCAAAACTTAACCTTATATAT
>MU224613.1:1821834-1834460 GCA_018584345.1 Thuja plicata
TCTTATCAATGTTATCAAAGCCACGTATAGGATTATTATCAGGTTGAATAGTTGAAAGATCAGCTTTAATTGATTTGAGCATGTCCATGCTACAAATATTAAGCCTAGATCCATTATCAATCAAGGTCCTATGAATGATACTCTTATTAATAGTAACAACAACCATAAGGGCATCATATTGCTTATGAACTTCTTGAGAAGGTAAATCCTTTTGATTAAATACCATGTCAGCGGGACCTGGGGTAACATGCATGCATTGTAAGAAGGCATTGATGTTCTCTTGATTAAGAGGTGGAGTGGGAAGAGTTGCTAGAGATTTTTTCAAGGCTTCATGGTAGGTAGGTGAAGTTTGAAGAAGCTCCCATAAAGAAATCTTGGCAAGGGTATTGCGCAATTGGTTTATCAAATCATAATCCATGCTAGGAAGATGGGGTGGAGGAGGAAGAATGGGTTGAGAATCTGGTAAATAAGTAGGAACCACTGAATTAGATTGAGTTTTATTCCTTGTATGATATGTGTGAGCTATCGAATCTTGATCATTGAAAGATTCTAAAGATTCCATAGGTTTACCTTTGATAGTAATGCAAGGACAACCTTTAATAGTCATCAAGGGTTTCAGATGAACCATGTTAGTTATCTCAGCACTACAAATAGATTCACAAGAAGGAAGAAAAGAAGACATCCTAGGAGGAGATGACGTAGGATCTTTATTCTCCATAGGATCATCACTAAGAGGAAGAGCGTTAAGAAATCCATATCATTCTCCACTAATGCCTCATCACTAGAAGGAATCACAAATGGAGGTAAAGTATCTATAATGTTTTCTTCTTTCTCTAAAATGTCTTCACAAGAGGAGTGTGAATTAGAAGAAGAGTCACCATCATGTATGAATATGTCATCTATTAATAAATCACCCTCTTGTATCAAGGAATCTTCATGAGGAGGAGATAAATCAATGTCCTTATTCAAGGGTTTACCCCAAATAGGAGGATCATCCACAATGGATTCATGAGGAAGAGAGTAATCAACATCCAAATCCAAAGGTTCATCCCAAATAGGAGGATTATCATCCATATCAATAAAGCACGTTGTAAAAGTTTTGGAAAATACTTGAAACAACTTGTGGAACATGATAACAAATAAATAAATGCATAGAAATAGATCTAGATATATCCCAATGCATTCAAATGAAATAAGCATGAAAAAAGTAAATGTTTTTGTATTTTTAATGAAATTTTGTGGTTTTTATTTATTTTTGATATATAAATGCAAGAGCATAAAATAAATCTACTTTTAAATGCATGTAAGATCTAACACAAGATGCAAATCTAACACCAAAAAGAAAGCGTTGTCTATCGCGGGTTCACAAAAATGTAATATATGATTTGGGGTTTAGGAGATTATTTGTTAATTGTTGTTTGATTAACTTAGAGTATGTTGAATTCCTTAACCCTACTTCATATTTACTTGAATTGTATTGATTGTGTATTGCAATTGTGATTAGGGAGAAGATAAGATGCTCCTCTTTTATTCCCAAATGCACAAATGGAAGATCCAAGTTGATCAACCCAAAGAAAGGGCTAATGCACAAATGAATCAACTATTTGGAAAGGAGAATAACAATAAGGATATCTTAAATTATGTTAATTATATGTGTAGAAATGATATATGATAGTAATTGAAGAAATAGGAGAAATGCACTAACCTTGAAATATTACAGATAAAAGAATACTATTTTCTAGGGTCTCTGCTTTGTTTCTGGAAAAAATGAAGTATGATCTGGAAAGGAAACGCAGAGATGAACAAAACCCATAAATTGTTTTCTATTCTAATGTCATCTTATGAAAAAGGTCGACCTTGACCCAGAAATGTCAACCCTGACCCAATAATGTCAACCCTGACCTACACAGGTCTGACAGAAAATCTGTTTGCGCCATCTGAAAGAAAGCCAAAAAGGGTATCTAGATCTAGTCTCAAATCCAATGTTCTGAACCTGTACCTACAAGAAAAAGGAGATTGTTTGTTTTGGGGGAGGGGTTTTCCTTGGTCAAACCCCAGTTTAGGAATTAACCTCAAATATGTGTAATTGAAATTGCAGAAATGGACAAAGTAAATGCATAAATTCACCTTGCTTGAAAAAGTCCTTGTGGTGGATTTGAATCCTTGAATCCACAAGTATGCTTCAAAATGTACAATGTAGAAATGTAGGATGTCTTCAATCTCTTTCTTGTAGATCTCCAACACTAAGTCTTGAATGGGTTCTTGAATTTGGAATAGGCTTGGAAGAAGGTGGATGGAGAGATCACCAAAAAGGGCACTATGTAGCTTCAATCCTTCAATGGCCTCCAATGGATCTCCTTCATGAAAATGGATACTTGACTGGATGAATGCTTGCTTGAAATATTGCTCCTTAGCTTGCTTGGACTTCACTTGATAATGCTCCTTAATTGCTTAATGATGCTTAGAAGACTTAGAGAAAATGAGAGGAGAAAGCTCCCTTTTATATGAAACTAGGGCACAATCTTCTAAGGAGGCCGACATAGGAGAATTAAATTCCCATTAAAGACTTTACCCTTAGGAGAGGACCTATGTTAAATATAATTTAGGAATCGACGCTTCGGAACCCAAAACAGCCAACCCGGAAGTGGGAAAACATGTTTTGCAAAGACCAACATCCAAAAACTGCAAGACCCTGAAGTTTGAACCCTGGGTCAAGGTCGAGGTTGACCTTGACCTAGGTTAGGGTCAAGGTTGACCTTGACCTAGGTCAGGGTTGAGGTTGACATAGACCCAAAAGGTCAACCCTGACCCTGAGGTCAAATATCTCAGATCTACAGTCTAAGATGCAAAAATTAGGTTGGAAAGAAGTGGAAAGTGGGGCAGAATAGGGGGAAAGCCAGGTCTAGATCAGGAACCCATTCAAGGTGCTTGACATGACCCCAAACCACTTACTCAAAAGGCTAAACCAGTCTACCATGGAAGTGCTTCCATTTTCTGACTATACATATATATATATATATATATATAATAGACCTTGTCAAGTCAGCCTCTATAACCTTATAACTAAATAATAAAACTCAAATCTGTCAGCCTCATATGCCCAATTAAACATAAAATGTAATAATTTGTTAGTCGGCTAACACTAGTTGTTTAACTCGGTCAACACTGAAATTCTTCAACGCCCGACCAACACTGTAATGCTTGAGTTAACTCGGTAAGAAATTAATTTATTCAATACCCAAATGAGCTCGAAAAACACGGAGATTCAGTTGGCATACACTAACTATGCTCGGTTTGGATGTTGACATTTGTGTAACATCACTACATAAGTACATATACATGTGTAACATCAATGACAATACACAATTAAATAATTGTCATCAACAATCTCCATCTTTGGCATCGATGGCAACACAACATTTCATGATACAAAGAATTATAGAGCAATAGACATAAGAATCAAATTTTATTAATGTCATTAGCTTCATTTTGATTCTTATCCAAAAACTCCCTTTGTCATCAATTTCTATTCTCTGATAAATTTATCCCTCTGTCATCAATCTCTCCATCAATAATTTATCCCTCTGTAATATTTATGACATCGGTAATCTCTCCCTCTTTGACAACCAATTCCAAAGACACCAACTGACATATCAATTAATTTGTAATGTACCTAAATGTACTGATTCATATGCAATGAGCTCTGACAATCTGCACCAACAGGTTTGATCTGTAATGTAGCTCAGTTGATGCATCACTAAACTATTCTTTAGTGAGCCTCAGCTAGAGGAATCACACCTAGCTTTCCTCTAAGATACAGGAATGCATCCTTAGGTAAATGCTTGGTGAATATGTTTGCAACTTGTTCTTTAGTATTCACAAATTCCAACCTTACTTCTTTGTTCTGAACCATTCTCTTAGGAAATATGTTTGGTCTTGGTATGCATCACTGGGTTCTTTGAAATGTTAATAGCACTAGTGTTGTCACAGTAAATAACAACTGATTCTTTGATTTCTTCCTTCATACCTGACAATAATTGTTTGAACCATATGATATTTGAACTATTGACTACTGCAGCAACATACTCTGCCTCTGGTGTAGACTAAGAAAGGCAGTTATGTTTCTTACTAGTCCAGGAGACTAACCTCTTTCCAAGAAATAATGCTCCACCAATTGTTCTCTTATTTTTGTCAACACTTCCTACCCAATCAGCATCAGTAAAATTCCTCAAGTCAAATTTTCCTCCCTTCTTATACCATAATCCATAATCTTTAGTACCTTTAAGGTATCTCATAATCCTTTTGATATCCATCAAATTATTTTCCTTAGGATTAGCTAAAAACCTTGCAACAATACCAACTACTAATTCAATATCAAGTCTGGTGTGGACAACATATTGTAGTTTACCAATCATGGACCTGTAGATAGTTTGATTTACCTCCTTTGAATCATCATCCTTAGACAACTTATGTCCAGTAGACATAGGTGTCCCAACTGGTCTGGAATCTTCCATTCCAAATTTCTTCAGTATCTATTTTATGTATTTTGACTGAGTAATGTAGGTACCATCCTTCATCTGATGAACTTGTAAACCAACAAAGAATTTAATTTCACCAAACATTGACATCTCAAATTCCTTACTCATAGCTACAGAGAATGCTTTGCATAAATCATCATATCCAGTGAATAATATATCATCAACAAATATCTCTGCTAATAGTATCTTGTCTTTAGGGCCTTCTTTAATGTACAAGCTACTATTATCATTAGTTCTCTGAAATCCAATATTTACTAGATAACCATGCAGTTTTTCATACCATGCTCTTGGAGCTTGTTTTAGTCAATACAAGGCTTTGTGTAGTTTGCAAACCATATTCCTTTTATTAGGATCTACAAAGCCTTCATGTTGCTCAATATAGATTTCTTCTTCTAGGATTCCATTCAAGAATGCAAACTTTACATCCATTTGATATACCTTGTATCCTTTATGTGCAGCATATGCCAGAAGAGTTTCGACTCCTTCAAGTATTGCAACAGGAGAAAAAGTTTCTCCATAATCAATACCCTCTTCTTGAGCATATCCTTTACATACTAATCTAGCTTTATTTCTAGAAACTTCACCTTTTTCATTCATCTTGTTTCTAAAAACCCACTTAGTACCAATTACATTCTTTTCTTTTGGTCTAGGTACAAGAGTCCAAGTCTTGTTCTTTTCTATATGCTCGATTTCTTCATTCAATGCTTCTATCCAACTTTCATCATTGATAGATATAGGTTCAATTTCACTAAGCAAACATGTACCTTTAATTTTGTTCCTTGTCATTATACCTTCTCTCTAATCTCTAATTATTTTCTCAGGTGCATGATGCCTTCTGACATATTTGGCAAGTATAGGATCCTTCCTTCTTGATTTTGGGCTTGCTCCACTATATTCACCATGCTCAAATATTATGTCATGTTCTTCTTTCTGATGCTCGGGTTCCACTATATGAGACTCGGGTGTCATTGTTTGTGACTCGGGTCCTTCTATCTGAGACTCAATTCCCTCTGTCTATGATTTGGTTTTCTCTACTAGAAGCTCGGGTTGCACAGTTTGTACTGATGAATTCAATGGTTGAAAGGATTATTGTCCAATTACCATTGTGTGTGTCTTAGGTATAGTATTAGATTCATAGTACACAAATTTTTTGTAGTCCTCAAGCTCTTTACTGCTTTATTCTTTATGTCTTTTTGCAAACTCATCAACCTTTACATGTAGACTCTCTATGAATTTATGAGTAGCAAGATTCAAACATTTATATGCTTTGTTTTTACAGGAGTAGCCTAGGAATATGCCTTTATCTCCTTTTACATCAAATTTTCCATTTCTTGCTTCTTTTAAGATGTAACATCTACTTCAAAATACTTTGAAATAAAAAACATTAGGTTTATAGTCATACCACAATTCAAAAGGTGTCTTCTCAGTGCCTTTCTTTAGTTGAACTCTGTTCAAGGTGTGAATTGCAGTGTTGATGGCTTCGTTCCAGTATTTGGTAGCAACATTATTTTTAATCATTAAGGTTCTTGCACAATCGATAATGGATCTGTTTCTTTTTTTTGCTATTCTATTTTGCTGTGGTGTACCAGGGGCAGATACTTGTCTCTTGATTCCTCTTTCATTTAAAAATTCATTGAATTCATTAGAAATGAATTCACCTCCTATATCAAATCTTAGGCACTTTAGTTTCTTTCATGTTTCCTTATCAGCTCTGGCAAGGTACCATTTGAATTTCTGAAAAGCTTCTAATTTTGCTCTGAGAAACATAACAGTCATCATTCTGGAATGATAATCAAAAAATAGAATGAAATACTTCTCTCTAGTGTAACTTGTTGTCCCAATTTGTCCACACAAATCATTATGTACCAATTCCAAGACTTCTTCAGTATTATAGTTCTTGATCTTGAAACTAGATTTGCTCATTTTCCCAATTTGACATTGTTTGCATGTTTCTAATTCAATTTTCTTTAAAACATGAATACCTCTTACTCTTTTGTTCTTTCTTATGTTAACCAGGTTATCAAAGTTAACATGACATAGCCTTTTATGCCATAACCATCTTTCTTCTACTTGTGCAATAAAACATGAAATTTCATTGAGATCAAGATAAAATAGATTACCTTTTGTTTGCTTGGAAGTTCCGACTAGGTTTCCTTTACCATCTAGGAGCTTGGCCTTACCATTCATGAATTCCGCCTTGAGACCAATGTTATTTAGTTGTGCCACACTTAGGATATTCTACCTTAGTCCTTCAACCCAATAAGCATTATCACATTTAATTCCTTCAGTTATAGCAATAAAACCTTTACCCTTCACATAGCAAGGTTCATTATTCCCAAAGTTGACACTCCCACCATCATAGTGCTCAAGAGTTTCAAATTTTTTTTTATCACCAGTCATGTGGTGAGAACAACCACTATAAATTATCCATGTGTCATTTTTTCTAATATGAGAGAATAGCGAAGTCTTTTCATCATCTTCATTATCCGACTCATCCTTAATAGCAATGTAAATTATTTCATCTTCATCTTCATCACTATCAGAATCTGTAGCAATATAACAAGATTTCTTACCTTTGTCCTTGTAGTTTTTGTAACTGTTGAAATCTTTCTTGTATTTATATTTGTTGAAATTTCTCTCATCTTTGTCATCTTTTTTAGGACACTTAGCAATAATGTGACCAGCCTCATTACATGAAAATAAAATCAATGGTATTCTTCCTTTGTATTTACCTTTTCCTTTGGTAGCTCTCTTTGCAAGAAGTTCTTCAATGATTTCCATATCTTCGTCATCAGATTCATCATCAGTGTCAATGTGATTCTATTAATTTTTAGAGTATCTATCCTTCTTTCCAAGGTTTAGTTTAGCTTTGAATGCAGACTCAATATTGCTAGTGTTAGGAGAGTAATTGTCAAAATTGTCTAACTCAAATGATGATAGCCTTCCAATCAATGCATCTAGAGATATGACATTACTGCACCTCATCTCTTGAATAGCTGAAACTCTGATTGCATAGATAGGAAGTAAAGTTCTTAATACCTTAATAACCATTTTAGTATCTTCAATTGTTCCACCTGCGGCTCTGATGGCACTTACAGTTTTCTTGATTCTTTCACTGTATTTTGTAATGTTTTCTCCTTCTTTCATTTTCATCATATCAAACTGACCTCTGAGACTTTTTTCTTTGGATCTCTTTACATTTTCACCTCCTCCATGAATATCATGTAGTTCGTTCCACATATCGAAGGTAGTAGGGCAGTCCTTGACTTCATCAAATTCTAAGTAGCTGAGTGAAGAAGCTATATCAATCATCATTATATTATGATTCTTCCTACCCACCATTTGTTCCACAATCAAAGGTACTAGTGGTTCCACATATTTGTTATCCATGAATTGCAAACCACTATCTCCAATAGTAGATAAATGTAGCTTCATCAGCTCCTACCATGTTTGAAAGTTGTCTTTGTTAAGCTTGGGGATCTCCCTTCTGTAAGATATCTATGATCTTTAGCTTAGGCCTTTAAACCTTCCCTGTAAGCACTTGGAGCTCTGATACCAATTGTTGGAAATGAGATGAGTAATTGAGAGGGCAGGGGTGAATTAGTTACTACAAAAACAAATCCAAGTCCCTTAGATGTCTTGAACAATATATCACTGTCACTCGGTCAATTAATATATTATGTTGTAACTTGGAGAACCAATCAATCTTAAGATATATAAAGTAATTATGATTTTTAGAGATTATGTGTAGAAACATAAAACATAAATTAAATAGCATGAACACAGATGATACCAATATTTAACGTGGAAACCCAATATAGGAAAAACCACCAATTGTAATTAGTTATTGTTTTCACTCTTCTGAAGTAAGCCTTGTTAGGAGTAAACCATGTTAAAGGTTACAATAACACACTGTTAGGTGTGACCCTATTAGAGGATTTAATCACCCTGTAAGGAGTGGCCTTATTAGAGGTCTCCAAACACTTCAATATACAAAAGTCACCTTGTGAGAGGATTTACAAAAGATGGTTAAGTCTACTCTATTAAGAGATTTGAATCACTGCTACAATTGTTAGAAAGTAACAATAGATTGACCTGATTGTACATGAAAATATCTTTTCTGATTCAGATCTTTCTCTGGTTGTAAACTAGATCCTCACTGCTCAAATGTTCTATTGCAGCTATGTCCAGATGATCTTTCCTTAATTGAAATCCCATCTGATTTCTTCTCTGCTCTTCATATCATGTTCATCCACTAATTCAATTACTTCCCTTTACAATCCAAACTTGACCCTATATATATATAATAGACCTTGTCAAGTCGGCCTCTATAACCTTCTAACTGAATAATAAAACTCAAATTTGTTGGCCTCATATTCCCAATTAAACATAAAATGTAATCATCTGTTAGTCGGCTGACACTAGCTACTTAACTCGGTCAACACTAAAATTTTTCAACACCCGACCAACACTGTAATACCCGAGTGAACTCGGTAAGAACTAAATTTATTCAATACCTAACTAAGCTTCATAAACACTGAGATTCACTTGGCATACACTAAATGTGCTTGGTTTGGATGTAGACATTTGTGTAACATCACTAGATAAGTGCATATACATGTAACATCAATGACAATACACAATTGAGTAATTGGAATAATTGAATTGCTGAGTACAGATCCTTTAAGTTCACAATATGATGTATCACCTATAGTGATTGATTAATACCTCTATTCTGCTCAGCCGCCTTGAATCTTGTTCTTGATAACTGGTTTCATCTTTTTCTATCCTTCTGCATAAAACTCTGTATCTAATCCATAGATGTGCTCTTTGGCTACAATCATCATCACATCATCTTGTTCTGATTGATTACACATCTGTTTATACAATGAACTGACCTAAATAGGTTTCACACTTTTCAATGATAACTCTATGATCAAGGTTTACAACTTGACCTTGATCTCATAGTTTTCATGTTTACAATCAGTTAGACTGATTAAAACAATTACATTTTCTTTATTTGTCCCTCAAGAAATATTTTTAAAGATATGCTTTAAAGATAAATATAAAACTTAAGTGTTTTATCTGACGTATAACTCAGATCCATATTTCTCAGAATTAAAGTTGTCTCTCGGTAGACTAGTTCTCAGGTTTTTCTGTAGTCTTTCCTCAGTGATGTCTTTGTAGACATTCTACTTCTCAGTTTTCTCTATCAAATGACTGTCGGTGTTCACTATGAACTTGTGTTGTTGGTTTACATTGTAACATGTATGTCATTTTACATTGTAATCACTTTGTCGGTGATAGTGCACTTAGCATTTTTGGTGACCTTTGTAAACTGCTATGTCAAGTTGCACTATAAACCTATCTTTTGGTGATCATGTTACCAATGGTTCAAAAATAGTTTTCTTTGTATACTAATGACAAAATATGATCATCAATCTCCCCCTTTGACATTAGTATCAAAAACCGATATTTGCAAAACTAAAAATGTTTAGTATATACACCATGTGTTTTACCTTGTCAATATGACTCCCCCTATGTGTAAGGCTCGGTAAAGTATATATACATGTATATACACTTTCCTTTATACAAAATTTCCCCCTTTCACCTTATCACACCAAATCATTTCCCCTTTCATCATATCAATTTGCCTTTTTTATAATAATGACAAAGGTGTCATACTTACAATTTGTCAAAAATGTGGGAATGGGATTGTTGAATGTCCTCCATTTTCTTCTCCCATTTTTCTTTTAGGTTCTCAAGGGTCATGATTTCCAAGGTGATTCTTGCATGCATATCATATATGCTTTCTGTTATAGACATTTCTGGGGTGGTAATCAATGTTCTTGCTGAAATCATATGTTGCTGCAGTAATGTTAGATTTGGTAGTAGTAGAGCTTGGAGCTCGGTTACCTCATCTCTAAATTTGGATTCTTCCTCTTGAATCTCAAGTCTCAACCTTTTTTCTTCCATAATCTTGTTATAATGCAACTTGAATGCATTGTCATTGGTTGTGATACCTTGTGCACTTGCATTAAGATCTGCATCTATCTTTGCAATCTTCTCACTACTATCCTTAGTGAATTGCTCTATTGTGCATAACTTTTGAACTAAGGTTATAACTTCTAAAATAATTGGTTCTAATGTATTGACCAATTCAGATAGCTTTACCTTGTTCTCTGCCACTTCTTGGCTAATTTTCTTTGTCAATTTGTGTTGGTACTTCTTCTCTGCATGTTCTTATATTTCCTTCTTTGCATCTACATTCTATGATGTGATAGCTTTGGTAAGAAGTGCTAATTGATCAAGGATAGGTGCATTTTGATTAATTTTAGTATCAGGTACAATCTACAATAGTATTTATTTTTTAGTTTTGAGTACCTGTGTGCCCTTGTGCTCCTTTTTGAGCTTATCTTGTATAGCTGTCCTTTTACAAAGTTCTGCATACTTTGTGAGTGACTTTGGATCCAATTTCCTTGAATCATAGACAGGTATTTCTATTATCTCATCCAGGGTGACTAGATGTTAGTAATAACTGAGAGGGGGGGTGACTCAGTGGCCTCAAATTTTTATCCTTCAAACTTAACCACCAATCAATAAACCTCAGATTATTAAGTCCCTACAAGATGTATGCCATGAAATACTAATATTGATTAACTATCTTTTGGTGTTCTCTATCAATCCTTATTCTTTCTTGATTACCGATAAGCAGTATAACTATTTACCAAAACTTAGTAAATATGTAGAGCATACCGATCAACCCAGTGTCAACTATGTCAGATAAAAAACAATAAAGAAATGAATCAAACACACATAACACATGAATTTTTAATTTGGAAACCTTGTTAAGGGAAAAACCACTGGGATCGGTACCCCAAATTTTCACTCTTCTGAAGTGAGCCCTGTTAGGAGCCAACCCTGTTAAAGGTTACAAACACACTTTTAAGTGTGACCTTGTTAGAATATTTTATACATAGAGGTTGTCACTTAGTATCGGGCATCTATTGCTACCATCCTTGAATCAACCTCCTTCTTAGACTGTCAATAGGTATCAGGCAAATCCAATGCTACTTTCATGAATCAACCTTTTTGGCACTCCTTGGGATGTACCTCAATATATAGAAGATTGTTAAATCCTACTCGGTTAAGAGACTTGATGCTTCAATGGTTAAACTGAAACACTATGACCTATTTCTAATGCAACTTCTTTATTGCAGATTTTCAGATCTATTTAAGTACATTACCTCTCTGATCAATGTATCAATTCAATTCTTTGTGCTCCACACTTTCTGCTCTATGATGTTGTGCTTCACTATTCGTCGGTGTCTACAGAATTCCTTAGCTCTCCTTTAGCTTGATTGATCAGGACTGTATGAAGTTATTATTCATCATTTTCTCTTCAGCGTCCTCTTTCTATTCACTCCCCTTAATCCCATTCGTAAATTAATTAATTGTTAGAATACTTCAGAGATAACTAAGAGGGGGGGATGAATCAGTTATCTGCAACTTTAAATCTTTATCTTATACTTATTAATCCAGATTGATACAAAGTAAATGCACATACAGATAAAAATTTACACAACACATCAATTTGGTTACGGGGAAACCAAATGGTAAAACCCCAATGGGAATTAGTACCCACAAAGAACTATACTGTTTATAGTGATCCTTGTTAAAAGATCTTCCAACCCTGTTAGGAGTTGTACATTACAATGCAGTAGTATAGTGACCTAGTTAAGGGTCGGACCCTGTTAGGAGTCTTATACAATAACCCTGTTAGGAGTGGAGGACTCACTGTCCAAATGGTGAAGGCTACAACCTTCTGGTTATTTGATACACACTGTATCAATAGGATGAACTACTATTTGTGACACTGCTTGTCTGATTAGTTCATTTTATGCGCCGATGCTTTAGCCTCTTGTAAAGCACTATAAAAATCTTATCTATATTCTGAAAGATTCAACTTCAATATCTATATTATCAACATATGATAAATATAGCTCTACTACTTTAACACTCTGCTCTGCTTTTCTAATCTCTGGCTTTCGCAACTCTTCTTATCACAAATGACCTTCTATAAGTACA
>MU224613.1:1853329-1895500 GCA_018584345.1 Thuja plicata
TAGGAATTGAGTAACATCATTACCAATACCTGATAAGTGGAGTCTTATCCTGCTTTTCCATGAAGCAAAGTTGTCTTTGTTCAACTTGGGCACATCTCGTCTGTTCATCTTGTGATCTTGACTTAGGCCTTGAAACCTTCCTTTCTAAGCACACAAGCTCTGATACCAATTATTAGTAATAACTTAGAGGGGTGGTGAATCAGTGGCCTCAAATTTTTATCCTTCAAACTTAACCACCAATCAATAAACCTCAGATCATTAAGTCCCTACAAGATGTATGCCATGAAATACTAATATTGACTTAACTGTCTATCGGTGTTCTCTGTCAATCCTTATTCTTTCTTGATTACCGATAAGCAGTATAACTATTTACCAAAACTCGGTAAATATGTAGAGTATAACAATCAATCCAGTGGTAACTATGTCAGATACAAAATAATATATAAATGAATCAAACACACATAACACATGAATTTTCAACGTGGAAACCCTATTAATGGAAAAACCACTAGGACCGATACCCCAAATTTTCACTCTTCTAAAGTGAGCCCTGTTAGGAGCCAACCCTATTAAAGGTTAATAACACACTGTTAAGTGTGACCTTGTTAGAGGATTTTATACATAGAGGTTGTCACTTAGTATCAGGCATCTATTGCTACCATCCTTGAATTAGCCTCCTTCTTAGACTATCAATAGGTATTGGGAAAATCCAATGCAACTTTCATGAATTAACCTTTTTGGCACTCCTTGGGATGTACCTCAATATATAGAAGACTGTTAAGTCCTGCTTGGTTAAGAGACTTGATGCTTCAATGGTTAAACTAAAACACTATGACCTATTTCTAATGGAACTTTGAATTGCAGATTTTCAGATCTATTTAAGTACATTACCTCTCTAATCAATGTATCAATTCAATTCTTTGTTCTCCACACTTTCTTCTTTGTGATGTGTTTCACTGTTCATCGGTGTCTGTAGAATTCCTTATCTCTCCTTCAGCTTGATTGATCGGGACTCTATGAATTTATTCTTCATTAGTTTCTCTTCAGCATCCTCTTTCTATTCACTCACCTTAATCTTATTTGTAAATGAATTAATCTTGTCTCTTATATAGACATTATATTTACTGTTTCTTGATTCTTGATTCTGGACGTGAAAAATAATCCAGCCAATTAGATTTAAAGCATAACTCCTGATTTGTCTTGTAATTATCTTCTTGCCAACTATACAAATCATCTTTAAATCAATCACTTAACTCTGGTCAAATAGAACAAAGAAAACAACTAGTTAAGTCTATCTTTAGCTCTTTCCAACTAGATATTTTGTCATTTTCTGAACTCTTTGTTCTGTCGATCACCTCTATAGTTAGTTATCGGTGACAACTGACAGTTCTGTCGGTGAAACTCCAATTAGCTTCATGATCTCCATCCGTCAAGTATCATAGGAATTTTACTCGTCAGGAAACCTTCTAACTTTTCTCTTTGGGCATCACTGTGGCTTTGCTTTGTCAGGAAACACTATCTTCTAATCGTCAGGTATCACTGTGGTTGTTCTTCTTTGCCTTTACCAATGGTGTGCACTCCGTCGGTGTTGTTTGTCACTCAGTGAATACTTGACATTTATGTATTGTTGAAAGCATAACCTTTATTTCTTTGGTTCTCTAAAGTCTTTGGCATTATGTACATGACCGTACAGATGATATCAAGTTGACATCAATGACAATACAATACATTAACTATTTTAATGCCTTGCATTATCTTCAACTTAACATTGTCAAACATTCAATCAGTTGCATGTCATCACTGGATTCTTATTATTTTTATTCTTCTTCATTGAAAGTGTAGTGGAGGCACTTGTATGCAGTACCATATCAAGTTCCTTTTCTTGGTCTGATGTACTTGGTGAAGGCTTTGGAGGTGTTGTTCCTTTTACCTAATGCTCGGTATTCACCTATTAGTTGGATGTAGATATCTCCACATCAACCTTAGCTTTATCTACAAATTCTCCTTTGGTATCCTTTGGAGTGGCATCACCTTGCTTCTCTTCTTCACCTACATCTTTCTTCTCTCCATTTTTTGCTTTCTATTCTTAATTTGTGTTTTTCTGCTCCTCTTCACCCTTATCCTTGGGTATGCTTTCATCAAGGTTGGGTAACTTCTCCTTTTCTGAGATGATATTGATATCTTGTATCAATAATGACATTTTTCCTGGTATATTAACCTGTGAAGCATCCTTTTATGTGTCATGTTCCTTGGTTTTCACGGTGGTAACAGTGACATCTTCATCTGCCTTTACTTCAATAGTAGGATCACTTCCAGTGATATCTATTATTGTCACATCTTGGATATTTTCATCTTTTGTATCCCTAATGATTGAAAAATCTATGGTATGTCATCCATGGCCTTATTTGTCTATTTTTTTAAATCAACTAGATTGACATCCTCGGCATCGTTTATTAGGATGTGTTCAGGGCTTGGTGTTACCTCTTCATCTTCATTGTGAGGCTTCTCAGTAAGTGCTAATACTTTCTCGGGGCTTATATCCTCTTTAGGTAGATTGAGTATATTTCTCCAAGTATCATCACTTTCTTTGTCAAGCTCTATTACGCTTCCCTATAGTACTTTGTAGGCTCTTAATTTTTCTAAGAACTTCTTTGAAGGCTTCTTCATCATTTCATCAATTTCTTTCATCTTTGATTCAGGTGGCATAACTGAAACAAGGGATCTTTCCCTTATCTACCTTTCACTTTTCAGTGCATAAGTCCACCTTTGTGATAACCTATCTAGAAGTTCTTGTGGCATCATCTTATCAAACTGTATAGGTATATATTTGAATATAATCATTTCTTGAATAATGGCTTCTTCAATTTTCCTCTGATCCTCAGGATTTAGAGTTAGCCATTGTCTATCCTTAGGCTCATATATTGTACCTAACCTAATGATTGAAGTGTAAATCTCATCAATTATAGTAGGAACTTTGTTCTTTATAGGTTGTTCATCTTGTTCAGTGTCTTCCTTATCTTCCTTGCTTTAGATTAACCTCCTTCTCCTCTTTGGTTCTGATGTTTTCCCGATTTGAGGATTTCTTCTATAAGTCCTCACTTGTCCTTTCTTCACCAGTGATGGGCTTGCATCTTTGTTGTTTGACTCCTTGTTTGTGATGCAGAAGTAGTTCTTGGCTTCTTTGGGGGTGGTGCATTAGACTTTGTTGATTCAGAGTCACTTAATTTTTCACCTTCACCGATGGGTGACTATCCCTCGATGTCATCTTTTTGTTCTATTTCTTCTTCATTAACTGACAAATTTTCTCAAGTGTCTTTACCATTTTGGTCTTCTTTCTATCTATCTTTTTAACAATTGATTTATGCAACTTTGTAGTGGATGTAGGTTCAGAAATCCTTGTTTAGTAAAACCCTAGGTGGTATGCTTGAGAATGCACCAGCGTCATCAAGTTGTGAAGAAACCTCTAGACAAAATTTGTATTTTGGCAATTCACATGTAGTGTTCTTGATTAGGTTGACCTTTTTATCTTTGGCATTCTTGATCTTGGAAACACAACATGTGGTTGTCATTATTTCTGTAAATTAGGGATTTTCTTGCAAATAAACTGTGAGCTTGGTGAGTCTTAGTTACTCACTTGATCTATTGTAGATGTTGTTAATCTATCTGAATACCATGAATTTTCTTGTGAGTCACTCTGCAATCAGGTCATTGTTCTTCGCTCGATTTTTCTATGCTTTTCACTCTTAATCACATGGTGAATGAATGAGCTTTTCCATCGCCCTTTTATAGATGATGCCCTAAGTGGTGTAACTAATGCTTTTACCTACCTCTCAGTGTTCAAAGATGGAGTCACTCGGGGAACATACCAAATTTATTATCAGTGAGAATGCGATGTTCAGGGCAAGTGTCAACTCAATTGACCTTTCACACATTCATCAATGGATCTTGGTATATAGCGAAGACTACACTCCTTTTTTTATTACTGACGATGCTCGGTTTACTTTAACAACTTGTCTTTTATATGTACACCAACGATTCTTGATGTGTATTGAGCGATGAGATTGCATTCACAAATTCATAACAAGTAATACTATAGTGCATCTTTATTCATGTTATTTTGGCATATAATCAATGTATAATTGGAACTGATGTAAAATATAACTTGGTGTAGTGCAGTTCCATACTTACTTGTTCTTCTTAGGTAGGGGTGGTGATATCACTAGATCCATTGGATTAGGTGTCACCAATTGTATTGCTTGGTCTAGCATCATCATTGTTTGTAGCTTTCCTCCACATTTTGTTTCTCATCTTGCTGATGTCTTCTATGGTATTTTCATTGGCAAAAGTGCTTGTCTCTGTCACTCGGTCTCTGCAGTCCTTGCTTAGATGACCAACCTTATGACAGAGTAAGCATGTCATTCTGGGGTTAGTCCAGCCTCTAGACCTTCTCATCCATTTTCTCATGCAGTTTGCAGCTATGTGTCCATATCTACCATATGTTGTGCAATTTTCCCATGTGTTGTAATCTCAAACATATGAGTTACCGATTCTTCTCCGTTGATAAGCATTATCTTGTTCTTTTGGCTTCCATGCTTGCTTTTTCTTCTTCCTGCATTCAAGAGATGTGTGCCCATGCATTTTGCAAGTGGAACAATATTTTTCCATGTAGGTTTCCTTCTTTGTTTTTTTCACCTTAGATTAATATTCATATGCTTTATGTCCTTTTTTGTTACAGTTATAACAATTTCTTATGAATGTAGATGTGGATTTAGGAATACCTTTAATTTTTCTTCTGCAAATATTTGATGTGTGGCTTTCTTTTCCACAGGGATTGCATGACTGCTTCCTTGGTCTTTGATTTGTGTAGACATCTTTTTTATCAGATTAATTTGATGATTCTCCATGCTCGGTATACCCTAGTCTAGTATTTTTGTTGACTCTTCTTTTTCCATCTAGAAAATCATCCATTCTTTTGGTACTCTCTTCAAATTTCTTGATCATATCATTGTGTTATTTCTGAACCCTTACTTCATGCTTCAATCTTTCATTTTCTTCTCTTAACTCACCAATAGCTTCCAATTTCCCAATCAGTTCTATGTTTACTTGGTTTGCCTCATGACTCATAAGAACAATTTGATTGGTGATCTCATGATGATGTTCAGTAAGTATTTGTATTTTTTATTCTCTCTCTTGTAGATTTTCAATGATCTTCCTCCTGTCATCAATAGCTAATGGTCTTTCTGGTTCAATTTGTCTAGAATTGTTCATAACATCAATCATCCTTACCATCTATGTCTCTTGACCGATTTGCAGTATCTTTACTTGCTCTATCAGATGTTTATTGATTTCATTCAGACTTGTGATGCTTCCTTCAGATGAGTCTAATGTATTGCTAGATGTAGATCTTGATGACTCAAATAAATCAGGTATCTCTTCTTCATGATAGTTTATTTCATTACAGTGAGATGCCATAACTTTTCTTTCATCGAGTAGCTCTCTCATCTTGATTTATGCTTCTTTGTATTTATCATAGAAGATCTGTATCTCTAACTTCTGATTCTCAATACTCTTGTCTAGCTTATACCTTTCCATTATATGATATTTTCTCTCAAGTGATTTAAAATTTTCAAAATAAGAGATCTAGCTCTAATACCAATTGTTGGAATAATGGAATGGTGTGTACTAATAGGGGAGGGGTGAATCAGTACCCTTAAAAAATTTTATCAATTAACCTTAATCCTTTAGTAATCAATTCCTTGCATTACCGACCATAAGTGCTATTCTTATTTTTATGCATGTAATATCAAATCATAAACTCAATTTGCATGTAAACATTCATAGAAACATTCATGGAATGTAATGACACATGACAGAAGAATTGGTAACGTAGAAAACCCCTGTTAGAAGGTAAAAACTGTAGTGGTAATGAAACCCACAAAACTTCACTATCTGCATAATGGAGGGGGTTGGTTAAGGCTTACGTGTTTGATCACTTCTTATGAGCTTACCTTGTTAGGAGTAACATGTTCAGACTAGTTAAGGTCAACTCTGTTAAGATATTTAGCAACATTGTTTAGTGTGCACTCGGTTAAGAGATTTACATAAGGATTGTTAAATCCACCTTCTTAAAGGATTTCTTCTATTTTCTACACTTGTTAGAATGCAGTAAAAGATACTTATTGACCTGAAGATATGCAATCTTGAATTTCTGAGTACATATATTTTAATTTCACAATATGATGTATCACATATAGTGATTGATTAATACCTATGTTCTTCTTGGTAGCCTTGAATCTTGTTCTTGATAATTGGTTTCATCTTTTGTTGTCCTTCAGCATAAAAATTTATATCTGATCCATAGATGTGCTCTTTGGCTATAATCATCATCACATCATCTTGTTCTAATTGATTACACATCTATTTATACAATGAATTGACCTAAATAGGTTTCACACTTTTCAATGATAACTCTATGATAAAAGATTTACAACTTGACCTTGATCTCCTAGTTTGCATGTTTACAATCAGTTAGACTAATTAAAACAATTACATTTTCTTTACTTTTCCCTCAAGAAATAGTTTTAAAGATATGCTTTAAAGCTAAATATAAATCTCAAGTGTTTTATCTGACATGTAACTTAGATCCACATTTCTTAAAATTAAATTTGTCTCTCGGTAGACTAGTGCTCCGGTTTCTCTATAGTCTTTCCTCAATGATGTCTCTGTAGACATTTTGCTTCTCGGTTTTCTCTGTCGACTGACTGTTGATGTTCACTGTGAACTTGTGTTATCGGTTTACATTATAACTTGTCTATCATTTTACACTATTACCATTTTGTCAGTGATGGTGCACTTAGCATTTTCAATGACCTTTGTAAACTGTTGCATCGGGTTGCACTATAAACCTGTCTTTCGGTGATCATGTTACCGATGATTCAAAAATCGTTTCCTTTGTATACTAATGAAAAAATATGATGATTATATTTTGATCATCTTTTGGTTTAGGATTTGCACTAACCATCTGATTAACATCAACTTAGAATGCCTTTACAATCCTTTACAACCCATGATCTCATTTATGCTACGTGTCATGCTAGTGCGATGCCTCGATAGTTAATCTCCTTACATCTTCAGCTTAAGAATTCACGGTCACTGTTGGATTATTTTAAAACTGTTAGTGTTTTACCTTTCTTTACCTTTGGTCAAGTCCCATCACTTACCCATGTGTTGTGCTAGCGCAATGCCTTAATAGATAGATCACGATCACCTTTTCTTTGAGGCTTCACATTGTTCATCTGATCAAAACCCACTTTATCACATATTAACCTTACCCTTTACTTTGTAACTATAGGTCCCACCAACTTTATGAAAGACACATGGCAGCGAGGTGCAATGCTTCAAAGGTTATCTATTCTGCATCTTGTGATTAAGAAATCATGCCATTCATTAGATTTGATTTAACTTGATCACTGGTTACTTAATCACCATCTTACTGATTGTATTTTTAAACTCTCAGATAAGACATGCATCATGTAGTTGCAATGCCTTAATGGTTAAACAATTTTCATCTCCAAGCTGAGTCATTATGCCAGCCACATGATCAAATCTAATATGAACACTATTTACTTTACCTTAACTATAGAATCAGACCCACCTGGGACACATGGTGGATAGGTACAATGCCTTAATAGTCAATCAAACTACATCTTTATCCTAAGGCTTCATGCCAACCGTTGGATGAACTTTAAGTTACATCACCTTTATTTTATTCTTTATCGTTGAATAGGGCCCTCCAACTGCCAAGTGTCACTCAGGTGCAATGCCTTGATAGATAGATCTTGATCATCTTTTTACTGAGGGTTTGTGCCAACTGCACTATCAATTCTAATGTGCTTATCTTTTACCTTGACTATTTTGACTTCATCCAAATCCACTGGGATAGATGTCACACAAGTGCAATGCCTTGAATGGTAGGTTGAATGCATCTTGAGATGAAGGCAAAGCATTGTCTGTCAGATTAAATTGAATCTGCCCAAACTTTATAACAACCTTTAAACATATGTCAGACCTGCTAGAGACACGTGGCCTTCAGGTGCAATGCCTTGATAGAAATATCTTGATCATCTTTTAGCTGAGGCAACACACTATCTGTTGGATCAAAACTAAGTTGCATGACACATGATTTAAAATTAAAAAGGTCTATGGGGCATCCAGACTTAGGATAAAATAATTAAAATGTTAAGTCTATAGGGTAAACATAAGTATGGCCCTGTCTGATGGTAAAATGAACACATGGGTTCATAAGAATTTAAGTGATGAAATAAAGAAACTCAAAATTAGAACCTACCCTAGAACCTTAGGGTTTTAGAACAATGCCCCCAATTTTGAAAACACAATTACTAGGGTTTTGAATAGCATAGAACCTGGCTTAAACTTGAAACACATTACTCATTACTTGAGATGAAAAAAAATTGTATAGCCCTAACAGTGGCTCTAATTAGGTATGAATGCCTCTTGTAGGTATTGCAAGAATATATAATCTTGGAGGGAAGCAAACCAAACTAACCGAAAGAAACTAACCTACTCACACAACAAAAACCAAAAACTAACCTAGAAACAACAACAACTAACTGAAGAAGAACAAACTATATGCACAACCTATTGTTCATGGATAATTAGACTTCATGAGAAGTATAATTTTAAGAATTGTCCATGAACTGGAAATTCTAAAATGTTTTCAGTTAGATCTTTCAATAAATAAGAGTTATGTCCATATGTTTCATGGATGACATATGGTCCCAACCAGATTGGATCAAATTTTCCATGTTTACCCTTATCCTCCAATTTTGCATTGCACATTAACACATAGTCTCCAACACTGAATTGCCTTGACACATCCCTTTTATCATACAATTTCTTGACTTGTAATTGAAGCTTAGTATTTTTTACAGAAACTTCCCTCCTGGTCTCATCCAATTCAACCAAGTCATCAATTCTTAATTGCATGTCACTGTCAATGTCATCATCATATAATTGCACAAACTTGTACATTTTCATTAAATTATTTTGAGGCAACCTTGCCTAAATCCCATACACCAAGTCAAAAGGATCACATCCTATTTCCTTTTTAGAATTCACTCTGTCTGCCCAAACATCCATTGTCAACTTTGAGTCCCATGCCTTCTTATTTTTTTCCAAGACCCTATTAATGATCTTGAGCAAAATTTTATTGGTAGATTATGCTTGACCATTTCCTTGTGGGCAGTAGGGTGCAAAGTAAGATGTCTGAATACCATATTTAGTACAAAAATTCATATATTCTTCAGAATTAAAGCACATGGAATTATCTGATACAATTCTTTATGGATAACCAAACCTTGTGATAATGTGTTTTAACAAGAAATATATCACTACTTTACTAGTTGCCCTTTTAGTGGGGATTTCTTCAACCCACTTAGTAAATTAATTAGTTGCTTTAATTATCCAAGAATGTCCTCCACTGAATTTAGTTTCTATCTCTCCAATGAAATCAATACCCCATTTTTGAAAAGGGGTATGTACTTCTACTAGTGTAAAAGGTACATTACCAGATAATTTTAACTTACTAGAAATTGTTGGCAGGAATCACACCTCTTGACTAGTTGATGAGCATCTTTGAAAATAGTAGGCCACAAGAATCATGCTCTTAGAATATTATGTGTAGTGGTCTTTTCCATGTAGTGGCCACCACATACTCCATTGTGCATCTTCTACAAAATTATGTCTGCTTGTTCCTCATCAACACACTTCAGTAAAATCTCTTAAGGATTTCTCCACCATAATCCATCCCCGATCAAGGAAAAATGAATGGCCTATAGCTTTAGGTTTATTTTCTTGCTTTCATCCATTCTTGGCGGACAATTCATTCTTTGCAAATAATAAATAATGTTTTTGTACCAATTACAATGATCAAGATTGCATATGAAAGGATTTTTCTCTTCTTCTAGTGTATTTATATGATTTGCATCTAAATTTGCATTAGCCATCAATTTAGCCAATCCTAGCCCTCTTAACAATTTTGTGATTTGTATCTCAATGTTGAACTCTTGGATCATGTTAATCCATCTGCATCTTTTCCCAGACACTTCTTGTTGTGTGAAGATGTCCTTAACTGTTGCTGAAGGAACATAAGAAACTACTATAGCACCTACTAGATAACATCTAAAAACTTTTACAACCTTTACCAGTGCATAGGCTTGTTTCTCTTTAATATCATACTTAATTTTTGCATCCTATAGTGATTTTCTGAAAAAGGCAATAGGTTGTTCAAAGCCTTCTTCATTTTTCTGCAATAAAATAGAAGCAATGGTGTGGCATGATGCAAAAGAAAATATGTTCATAGGCTTTGAGTTATTAGGAGTTCTTAAAAGAGAGGTATCCTTATTATCCTTCTTGATGTCTTGGAAATCTTGAGTGGCTTCTCCATTCCATTCCATCTTTGCATATTTCTTCGACATCTTGGAAATAGGTCTGCTCTTGTCTGCTCTTTTCAGCAAAATTTGTAATAAAATGTCTCAAAAATTTTACCTGCCCAAAGAAAGATTGTGTACCTTTTACATTTTTTGGAAGTGGATTTTTTATCTATAGCAGCTACTCTTTCTGGATCTATTCTAACCCCTTCTTTTGAAACAATGTTCCCTAATAACTTACCTTCGGTCACCCCAAAAGAACATTTCTTAGGATTCAAAGAAATCCCAAATTCTAGAGCTCTTTCAAAAAAAATTCCAAATGTTCACAATGTTGCTCTTCCTTTTTAGAATAGGTCGTGAGGTCATCTTGATAAACCTCTATAATGTTTTGCAAAAAATCAGAGAAAGAAACATCCATAGCTCTTTGAAATGTGGCTCCAACACTTATCAAGCCAAAGAGCATCCTGACATAAACATAGGTTCCCCAAGGTGTGGTGAAAGAAGTTTTGAATTATTCTGACTCTTTAACCATTATCTGATTATATCCAAAGAATCCATCCAGCATGGACATCAACTCACAGCCAGTAACTCTCTACAACATGTTTTCCATATTAGGGAGAGCATAATTATCTTTGAGGGAAGATATATTTAAGTTTCTTAAATCCATACATAACCTTATATCTCCATTATTTTTCCTGACAGGAACTAAGTTGGAAACCCAAGAAGAATGTCTAATGGGTTTAATTATCCATGTATCCTTAAACTTCTTTACTTCTTGCTCCATTTTGGGCCTCAATGTGGGATTTATAGGTCTTTTCTTTTGTCTGAAAGGTTTGGCATCTTCTTTCAGAGGGATCTCATGTTGGAACAAATCCTAATTGTATGATTTGAGATCATCATATGTCCATGCAAAAACCTTTTTATACATCCTCAAGAGATTGATCAGATCCTCTTTTACTTCGGGTGACATTTTCTTTCCAATAAATAAGTTCCTAGGAACCTCAAATGCTCCTACATTCACCTCCTCCAAATCCTTAGGTTTATTTACACTTGTAACAAAGTATGGCTTATCTTTGTTTTCAAAGGCTCTTTCAAGCACAAGTAATCCCTTTGGGAATTTGTTTGATTTTAAATGCATAACTTCCTTACCTAAGACAATATATTTTCCATCAATGGTCTCTACATATCCACTGGAATCTATTTATTTATTTCTAAAGTTTGTCTCATAGTGCAAAAATCTTAAGATATCCGCATCATCATCAAAAACTTGCCAACTATCTACATTATCCGGTATTAAAGGCCTAGACTGAACCTCTATTTCAGAGATTCTAGCAAATGTAACATCTTCCGGCCTCAAAGCAATGTTAGCTAATAATTCTTCCATTCTATTCTGACTTTTGTCCATCTAATCAATACCAAATACATCAAAATTTTCAAGTTCATCCCAGACAGCATTTTGGTATTGTTTCAATCTATGATTTTTTGAAGCATACTTGGACTTGATTTGAGACACTACCAACTAAGAGTCTCCCATAACCCTAAGACATTTGATCCCATGTTTTGAAGCTAATCTTAATCCTATTAATAGATCTTCATACTTTGCAACATTATTAGTACATGCAAATAACAATGTGAATGAGAGTTTGAAAGTTTTTTCCTATGGGAGCTATTAACAAAACTCCAGCACTAGCTCCCTCCTTAGAACTAGCACCATCAAAATACATAACCCATAACTTATTATGTTCTGATAAATTAGTTTCATCTTCAGATAACAATGTAGGTTGTAGCTTTCCTTCAAACTACTTTTCTTGCACTTGGAAAGATCTCATCTTAGTATCTAGGAAACAATTCATATTTTCATCTTCCTCTTCCTCAATCATGTTAGGAGTTTTGGTCTCTCTAGACACCTTAATGTTCTCACCACTAATATTAAATGTAGAAAATGATAAATCACACTAAATACTTCTTCCCATTGAAGCACTCCATTTTCTTGATAACAACATTCCATATTGAGGAGGAATATCCACAACTAGTACACTCATTGTTAGTAATTTGTCAGGGTATGCAGACAGCTTATAAGGCAAGGCCTTAATTATGCCAATAACAGGAACTTCTCTAGAATCCATGTCCTAAAATCTTCCATGTGGTGTATCCACCTTTAATCCCATTGATTTCATCACCTCAGCAGGCATGACAGTATTCGATGTTCCAGATTCAATCATACAATTCTCTAACATCTTTCCATTTATAAGAAAAGTTGGGAAAAAAGGATATACAGTTCCCAATGTAGTACTAACAAAATTTGTATCCAGATACATCTGAGGAATCTTTGAAACAATCTCATTAGACTCCTTTGACTTATTTAGAGGGTTTTCTTGTGGATCCAACATTTTCTTATTTACCTCTGGTCCAAGAATTGTTGAACTAACATCTTTTTACCCATGTTAAAGCTTTCTCCTTATGTTCACCTATTCTCATCATTTTCAGTAAAGGAACCTTAACAGTAATTTGGGATAGAAGTTTCCCCATATCAATAGGGGTATACTTCATATCATACATGTTGTTTTTTTATTTACACAGTCCTCATCCTCCACTTGAGAGGGTAATTTGGACTCATCCTCCTTTTGTTGTTTATTTTCCTTTTGGGGAGGAGGTACTAAATTTTCTGGTGTTTTTGTTTTTCTTTATACATAATATTCAGACCATTAGGTTTATTTTCCTTTTTAACCAAAACTTTCTTGGCACCCTCGGCCTGCCTTTCCTTTTCTTGTGGCTCTTTGGTATTAACTTTGGTTTTTTTAATAAAAATACTTGCAGGTTTTCCATTTGCATTCCCAACCGTTCCGTTTCTTAAATTATAGTTACCTCTTGCTTGAGTAACCATATTTGTTGTAATTTGAGAAATTTCCTCATCAAAGGGTCTCCTATAAATAGGGGTTTCATCACCCTTCTCAGCATTGCACCTCGTATCAACAATCTCCCATTCTTGTATATCAGAATCATTTTGTTGATAATATGTTTCTTCTCTATTTAATGAACCAGATGCAAATTGTTTTTTGGTTTCATTATCAAAGATTATTTCATCCCACAAATGTGAATAAGTCATGGCACAACCATTATCATCATATAATTCTTCCTCATTATCCTCTTGACATTCACTTGTAGATATTCTTGCAGCAATGACACAATAATCAGGATTGTGAGGAGATTAGCAAGCCATGCATCATGAATTATCATTGCACATATTAACAGTAGTCTTATGTAAAGGATCGGGGGTTTTATCATTAGACTTGTCCTTCTGTTGTGGGAGAATAGGCTTCCCATCTTTCCACTAGGCAATGTAAGGGTAGTTTTGCATCCTAGGTTGTCTATTGAAATTACCATAGGAGGGCTTGTCATTATTTGCAGCCATGTTGTTTTTACTCTCTCCAGGATTTAAATCCTTCAAAGCATTTAAAAAAAAATTTATACTATCATCTTATTTTGGTTTAGTACTTGAAGGTTTGTATGACTCTTTTTTATTAAACCTTGTTGGCTTCCAATCTTCCCTTCTACCTAATTTCCCTGACACTCTTCTGTTTGTTTCAATGTTCATAGCTATCTTATATGCTTCCCCAATATTCCTAGGGTTCTTGTCTCTTAAGAGATAACCCATCTTTGCATCAAAAGAATTCAAATAAGTTGCGAGACATACCTTATCATCCAGTCTCATCACTTGAAACAATTTTTCCATTGCTCTTTGGAATCTAATGTTGAATTCAACCGCCTCTTCATTTGAGTTCTTAATATTGTTGAACTCATTCAACATAAAACCTTTGTTTGTCTTCTCACCATATTGATCCCTAAGATAGTATTTTACTTCATCCATGGATCCTAGACAATCATGGGGCAATCTTATAAACCAATCCCTGGCATCCACAGTTAGTGATTGAACAAACAATTTCATCATCACATCAACATGTCCAATTTCATAGTCATCCATCATATCAATAAAATTCTTCAAATGCTCTTCACATGTTATAACTTTATTACCAGCAAATTTTTGAAGTTTGTACCTAATTTATTTTGGAATTTCATTAGGATAACCTGGAATACCAATGAAAATAAATTTCCTATGCCTCTCTACATAGACAGGTGTCTTTTGGGTTGAATTAGTACCTTTAGAATTTGATGATGCAACATTGAATGTGGTAGCATTCTTAGGACCAGCTGGTGGTGGCATATTTGTTCCTCAAATTAGAGGTATCTCAGCATTTTTATTAATAATAGGAGGAGGACCAAAGGTTTTCTTGAGAAAATCAATCTTCTTTTCATTTCCAGAGTGAATGCTTCCAATCCTGCTTTCTCTAGCTCTTTGGCTATAATCTCCCTCTCCCTCTTAGGTCTTTCCATATCAGTATCCAATTTGGTCATTGAGTCCACTGGAATCCCTTTATTTACAGGCTCATTTATTTCAACACCTACCACTTTCTTCTTACCCTTGTCCTTAGGCTTTTGTGTATTATACAATTGTTGGACAACTGGCTCATGTTCAATTTTTGCAAGTGCAGCAGTAGAATTGATTTCCTCTAAATCTATAAATTTCCTCTTCAATTGTTTAGATTTGATTTGGGCTTGCCTAATCCTATCCTCTTTCTCCTTTTCTCTTTTTTGTCTTATGGAAATTTTCTCTTGGATTCTCCTTTCTAATTCACCAACTTCTTCAAAAATATCCTCTAAGTCTAGGAGAGTAGTTTCAGATTCACAGGTTCCCTCAATGATGGTTCTTTCTCTTCTGTGGTTGTGGGTATGAGGCCTGTGTGATGAGGGAGAGCTCAGAGCACTGGGGGAATTCCTATTCTCTTCACCTCTTATTTTACTTCTAGACCTTTTTTCATGTCCTTGAGGTTTACTATTGACTATCCTCCTGGCATACCTTGGTCCATCATCACCTCTCTCACTCTGAGAATAATAATCGCCATACACTCCTAATCCCAAATATGCACCTTGCTCAACTTTTGATGCATCTCTCTCCTGATTTGATGGAATGAGATTCTCTCTCCTAGTGTTCTTCTTTTGTCTCCATGTTTGAGAAATAGTCTCATCAGTATTTTCATTCATTGACTGACCATCTCGGGTGGTAGATGGGATTTCACCTTCCAAATTATCCTCAGGATTATTCTTCATCCTGGATCTAGTATACTTATAAATCATATTTAGATAGTGTGTATAAAATGTTTTATTACTCAGCACTGATGCAGAGATTTCTTTGAGTCATCACCCAACACTTAGCTGGGAAAATATACACTAAATTTGAGTAGTCTGAATTGTTCTATAAAGGACTTCACGGGACAAAAGAAAACAACAAGGAACTCTAAGTAGATCCCAAAAAAAATTTAGTGGTGATACAAATCCTTGGGATAAACAAACATAACTCTGTACTATCAATGTTCAACTGACTCGTTAAGATAAGTAAGTAGGCCAAGAGTCTATCTAAACTTGAAAAATCTTACATTACTTATTGCAAATTAATTTCCCTCCCTAGAAGAGTCACCATTTTGTTGGTTATTTTTTATGATGTAATGATTGAACAACCTTTTCTTTCTCTAATAAAATTTTAAAGATAAGCCAACTCCAATTATTATTCCATGTAATGAAAAGGACCAACTAACAAGCACTCATACCATGCTTCTACACTTAAGGTTTTTCTATACCTAGGGGGATACCCTTTAATACCTTCCAATAATCTATTATAGTATTAATCAAGCAAGAATCTCACAAAAACTCAACATAACTGGGAGATACTAGATAACTGGCTAATTACCCATTGAACATCAACCATGAAATGGAGCATGAGATAAATAGGTCACAACAAACTTGTACAAATATAGGGCATAATGGACTTTATGTTTGTGTTTGCAGAAACATAGCCACTGTATAACTAGACATACAATAATATACAACTTATCAGTCTTTGATCAGTGCTTTATCCATTGAGCCAGACTCTAAAACAAATACAATATGTAGAAGTTAATTATTTTCAGAGATTCCAGGCCATAAACACAACTATCCCAAACCCATACTACTTATAAGATCCTATTATATATCAAGATGAATCTATATATTAATTAGAGCATCATTTAATTTGGTCCTTGATCAAAACTCTAAAACAACTACATAAACACTAAAAAAACTCTATGCTAATGAATTGGAAAATTCATAACTCATAAGACATAACACCACAAGAGAGATTGGAATCTGGATCTTTGTATTAAGTTTAAATAATCATACATCTATATACATGATGAAATTAGCGATAACCTCTTCAATAATGTGCAAGAGACCTTCCAAATTTATTTCTAATCTTGAAACCTATCTAGTACAACCCTGCTATATTCCCTTGACTGAAAAATTTACAAAATTCTTACAATACTTAATTTTCCAGCCCTTTTCCAATGATCTTGGGAATCCTTTTATAGAAGAGGATTGCAACAAGCTATAGATCAATTGGATAAAGGAAATTAGACATGACTCATACAAAAGACAAAAACACAAGTGGAATAACAACCACTTTGTTGCAATATTTTTCAACTAATTTGTCTTCTAACAACTTTCTTCCTTGTAACTGCTTCATACTTGTTTGGAATTTTCCAGGTGGAATTTTTTTCCTTGGTTATCTGATATACTGATCTTTGCATTTGTTTATCTTGTTCAAAATATTGGGAAGACTCCCACCTGTTTGTTATCATACAAAATCCTCTTCCTCTTGGTTGGATACATCGTATCTTTCCTTCCAAGAGGTGAACACCCCATCACTCGGCCAAGAGAATTTGATGAACTCATCTTTCTTTTTTTTCAATTCATCCCAACTGGTCTTTTCCTTCTCAATTTCCTCTTTCCAAAACCCAAAGTATAACTTGGCTTTGTCAATAATTTCAATAGTTTGAAAAAACAAAAGTGTTCTCTCTAGAGTGATGATGTTGTTAGTCCTTTCCAATTCATCATTCATCTTGTTCATCCACAAGGCTTCCCTCTTTATCTTTCCATTCTTATTGAATAAATTTGGGAACATCTCATAACGGGTTTTGGAGTATTCCTTTCTTAATGTCTCTGCCTTTTTAAGGATGATACTCCTCCTTTTATCCAAATCAACTAAAAGTTTAAAACACTTGTAAGTGTCAGCTAACACAACGTCCACATTATCTTCCTTCTTAGATAAGGAGTTAAAATACTTTAATTCTTCCTTGTTTCCTCTCCACCTTTGCATAATTGGATCCCATTTATCTTTGTCTTTATTGAATTAATCTAGTATGATTATAACTTTCTTACCATGTAGGTAAATAGAGGGAGGATTCAAATCATTAGTAAAATGCATAAGTGTGGCCTTTATCTTATCTTCATATTTGTGTTGCACCCATTCTTGTGCCTCCATGAACTTTATGCTTTCTTCATCCCATTTATTGCTTCCTTCCAATCTGGTCCTTTCAAATAGTAGTTTGTCTTTTTCCAAATCCAGATCTGCCTCTATAGTAGGGCCAAATAGTTTGTGGGAAGGATTAAATTCTATAATTGGGCTAGAGGAAGAAGGTTTATGTGGGTCCTGTGTTATCACCCTTTATGGAGAAACTTGGGCTTACTGTTGTCCCTCTAATCTGGCAATTTTTTTGTCCTTCTTCAATGATTTTAATCTTTCATCATTGTAATCCTTCAAGACTATCTACCTTGGTTCTTAGGCTTTGAATTTTTTCATCTTTCTTTTCTGCCACCTTCAGGCCAAATTTTGCAATCTCCAAGGTTATGCTTGTTGCCTCTACCCCAAAGGTTTCAGTAACTCTTTTTACTAGCAGAATACCTGCCTGCTCAACCTGAGTGTCTTCATTAATCCTTTTTGTTCTCTCTTTTTCAATGACCACATTACTAATGCTACATGGTCTTCACTGAACTTAACCCCTTTATATGCTTTTTGAGATTCTGCCATAGTGGAATGCATGGGTTTTGTCTCTTTTCTAACAACATCAAACACCATAGCATTAGCTATGTCCCATTCAGGTAAGATAAGTACTCCATCTTTTCTGACTAGCTCTCTACCTTCTTCAGGAGTAATTTTGTTAAACCTGGCTATCATCTCATGTTTTACCTACATTTCAATCTCATCCTTGTTCTTATTAGGTAGTTTTTTTTCCTTTGTTGACATTTTTCTTTGAATTCATTAATGTCAATTCTCCATATAAACTAGAAAAATGCCCTAGCCTTTACAAATTTATCATCTAACATAAAATCATCACTAGCTTGTTTTGTGATTGGATCCAACTCTTTGCCAGCAAACTTAGCAATGGAAAAATCCATCTCAGTATGTTTAGGATCCTCTGGCATCCCTTCTTGCATCTCTTGGAATGTTATGAAAATCTTCCTTGCATCTCCCATCTACAGTAATTATTCTGCAACAACTTTCTCATCCATATGTAATGGGGATTGGGAAGGGGAATATAATTTTTCCAATTTTTGTCCCTCTCCTTTTTTTCTCTGCTTCTTTTGGACTGGCATTGATTGAGATTCTTCATTGATGGCCCTCTTCCCTTTTGAGGTAGAAACCTCTTTATCATATACATGTGTCTGAGACTAGCCCCTATAGGATGTTTCACCCTTCGGCATTACCATATTGTACCCTTGTTTCTAATGTAGTACATATTTTCCTGGTAGAACAATCCTGCCATGTGTAGATTTTCTCAAGATATCCTTAGCCCTTTCTGGCTCTTCTCTCATTACAGCTTCTTTCTTTTGATTTAATGTATGCATAAAATCCTCAAATAAAGACATCAATGTATCAATATTCTTGGCCCAAGGATGGAACTCCTTCAAAAGATCATATCCTTTATCAAATTGTTGTACAAAGTCCAAGGTATTCTTTTAGACCAACCACTTTTATTTCTTAATCTCTTTCTCTTGTAAATTGAATTCATTCATGATGATGTCCTCTGGAAAGTTGATTTGATGCTCCAATACAAAACACTATTCTTTTCTTGAACGTATCACTAATGAATCCTTCAGTATCAACACATCTTACCACTGATGTTGTCATTTGATAGGGTTCCAGGTATTTATTTAAGTGTTTCCATCCCCCTTTGGTGATAAAAAATTGATGCACACTTGTGATAGTAGGGAAGATAGTGTCTTTCCCTTTTCCTATCAATGCCTCATCTTGTAGCCCACCAATTTGTCTGATTATTTCTGCAACTCCTACTTTAAGAGGGACCTCATATGAGAGTATATTTGGAACTCCTTAGAAACCATAAACTCTGAAGACTATTGAAACGGGGTATAAAATTGTATCACCCCAATTTTGCACCATCTCAACACTTTTAACAAATTCTTTTGGTCTTAAAAGATTCAATAAACCTCTATGAATTCTTGGATTATCTAAAAATAATAATTCTCTAAGCTTGGAAGTAAAACATATGTCAAAGGTGATGAAACTAGCCTCCTTCCTGTCCCGTGATAGATCTGCACTCCACAGTTGGACAGGCATCTCTTCATCATCTTTGAATCTCATTAGATCCATATCCTTCTCAAAATAATCAACATTCTTGAACAGGATCATATGCATTAACATGGAATACCATCCAAATGGCCTGACTACCTTGGCATTTTTTATACCTATTAGACCCTGGTGAATTAGTTTAGCAATATGGGTGGAAAAATAAAAAATGATAGCCAAGTGTGGATGAAGAATTTGAACAATCGTGAACATTTAGTGAATAGGCATCATTGTTTCTTTATCTTCTCCAAAAATATAACTCAGGGTACTGTACATTCTTCTAGCCTTTGAATTGAAATAATCTAATTTGAATGGCTCTGGTGTATTAGGGCCTACCACAACCAGGTCTCCTATCTTGTTAAAGAATTTCCTCAAAGGCCCACCTCTGAGATAACTTCTTTGAGCCTTATATATTTCTTTGAACTTATCAAAATCAATGTTCTCCATTTGAACAGAGGGATCATTTAATTGGAATGCCTCCCTTATTTCCTTAGGTGTGATGCTTACTAATATAGTAACATTTATGTCCCTTAGAACCCTAGAAACACTACCATATATCTCTACAATTTGGATTATTAAATTTGTGTCCATGAAAACTCCAGGGACTATTAACTTTCCCACATCAAACTGCCAAATGTTACTGTTGGGGGAAAATGCATTCCTCTAGCTAAAAGCTACTTTAAACAATCCCAAACTAGGCATACTAATCTTGGCGTCTCTTGCCCATCTACCCGTAGCATACAAACCCTCCCCAAATTTCAAACATGGATGTATTGGCACTATATCTTTAAGTTTATAGGTTTCATTGGTTGACCTATTTAAATGCTACAGGAAATCCTCACATACATTTCTCTCCTGATAATCAATTTTACCTAAAATTTCTCTTCTGGGTGTCATCCTTAATTTAGGTTTTCTAGACAAGAAGATAACAATTTTGTATGCAAAAATTCTACTTGCTTCAAAATAGAAAAACCCTACTACCAACTCAATTCACAATTGCTCATAAATGTAGTCTCAAAAAAACTTACCTATTATGCAAAGTTGGAAAACAGACAGCAAATTCCGCAATTCAGCTCTGCTTCAAATCACTTCGTCGATTATGTCTTTCAAAACTCGACAAGACAATCTTATGCATATTCTCATGTATACTCAGCATTAATTTCCCAATAGGATGGCCACATGCTTTTCCATTACTATCTCTTTATTTGAAAATTCATGGCCCAATAGTTCAGAAAATTATGATTTACCAGTTTAAAATGTAACTATAGATTTCAGCACTTCCTATGAAATCCTATGACTATCAATGGTTAATGAAAACCACCATCATTTTGCACACGTGTTCATCAAGCACAATTCCTTAATGAGTAGATATCGATCATCTTTTGGCTGAGGCTTTGCACTAACCATCTGAATCACATCAACTTACAGTTCCTTTACAATCCTTTACAACCCACGGCCCATGATCTCATTTATGCTACGTTTCACGTTAGCGTGATGCCTCGATAGTTAATATTCTTACATCTTCAGATTAAGGCTTCATGGTCACCATTGGATTCTTTTAAAACTATCAGTGCTTTAACTTTCTTTACCCCCGGTCGGTTCCCATCATTTATCCACATGTCATGCTAGGGCAATGCCTTAATAGCTAGATCATGATCACCTTTTCTTTGAGGCTTCAAGTTGTTCGTCCGATCAAAACCCACTTGATCATATATTAACCTTACCCTTTACTTTGTAACTGCAGGTCCCACCAACTTTATGAAAGACATGTGGTAGCAAGGCACAATGCCTCAAAGGTTATTTGTTCTACATCTTGTGATTAAGGAATCATGCCAACCGTCAAATTTAATTTAACTTGATCACTGGTTACTTAATCACCATCTTACTGATTATAGTTTTAAACTCTTGGATACAACACATGTCATCTAGGTTCAATGCCTTAATGGTTAAACACTTTTCATCTCTGGGCTGAGACATTACGTCAGTCACACAATCACTTTACCTTAACTGTAGAATCGGACCCACCTGGGACACGTGGTGGATAGGCGCAATACCTTAATAGTTAATCAAACTACATATTTAGCCTAAGGCTTTACGCCAACCCCTGGATGAAATTTAAGTTACATCACCTTTATTTTATTCTTTATCATTGAATAGGGCATGCTAACTGCCAAGTGTCACTCAAGTGCAATGCCTTGATAGATAGATCTTGATCATCTTTTTACTAAGGGTTTGCGCCAACTGTACAATCAAGTCTAATGTACTTATCTTTTACCTTGACTATTCTGACTTCATCTGGACCCACTAGGATAGATGTCACATAGGCAATATGCCTTGAATGGTAGATCAAATGCATCTTGAGATGAAGGCAATGCATTGTCCGTCAGATCAAATTGAATATGCTCACACTTTATAACAACCTTTAAACATATGTCAAACATGCCAGAGACATGTGGCCTTCAGGCACAATGCCTTAATAGATAGATCTTGATCATATTTCAGCTGAGGAAATGCGCTATCTATTGGATCAAAACTGAGTTGCATGAAACGTAATGTAAAATTAAAATGGTCCGCGGGGCATCCAGACTTAGATAAAATAATTAAAACATTAATTCTATAGGGTAAATAGAAGTATGGCCCCGCCCAATGGTAAATGAACACATGGGTTCATAAGACTTTAAATGATGAAATAAATTTACTCAAAATTAGAACCTTCCCTAGAACCTTAGGGTTTTAGACCAATGCCCCCAAGTTTGAAAACACAATTACTAGAGTTTTGAATAACACAAAACCTGGTTTTAACTTGAAACACATGACTCATTACTTGAACTAAAGAAAAAAAATTGTATATCCCTAACACGCTATACACAAGAACATTGTAACAGCAGCGACCAGTAACTCAATCATACCTCACTCAAACTATCATCCAAACTTTTGTGAACATTTGTAGATCATCTACAGGTACTTCTGAACAATGCCTTACAATAGCAGCTCTAGATCTTCAACGCATCACCTAAACAACTGAAATATTCTTTCTTGAACATACTGAACACAATGTATAAAAAAACAAATAGTATGTTGACATTAATGACGAAACATTAATGTCAGCACACCCAAACACCAAACTCTGACATGCTCAACAAAGTTCTAACAATATTCTCCTTTTGCATTGATGGCAACATGCAAAGTGAAAAATTGATCAATGTACAAAGTCATTAATATATCCACCTGACCACTTTGAATATCCAGCTTCAACACAATCTCTCCCAAGCATAATCACCTCTATTTTTCACACAATGTTTCCCCCTTTGACATCAATCGCAAAGGGCCAAAGACATCAAAAAGAACTAAACTCACCTCAAAAGGAAAAATATAAAAAATCTCAATACCGAACCAAAATAACCTTAAGACTGCTCCCACTAAGGAGTAGTCACCAAACTCATCAATTCAATGAGTGATATTTTGATATATTTTCTGGAGTGATGTCATCCTTAGCATCAATTTCTCTAATCAGGAGGGTCTATCACCCCAATCTTCTCCCTAAGATACACAAATGTATCCTTCGGAAAAAATTTTGTAAAGATATCAGCAATTTGTTCCTTTGTAGACACAAATTCTAGTTTCACTTCCTTTTCACTTACTTTATCCCTCAAAACATGATACTTGATGGAAATATGCTTTTTTAGTATAACACAGGATTCTTTGGGATATTTATAGCACTGGAGTCATCACAGTGAATAACAATAGGTTCATCAATGCTTATCCTTATATCCTTGTGCATTTTCTTCATCCAAACAACTTGATTACAGGTTATTGCATCAACAACATACTCAACCTCAAATGCAGATTGATAGATATAATCATGCTTCTTACTAATCCAAGATACTAGTATTTTACCCAAAAAAATGCACCTCCACTAGTACTTTTCCTATCATCCACATTACTTGCCCAATCAACATTGGTGTAAGCACATAGAGTAAAGTCATCATCTTTTTCATATCATAATCCATAGTCAACTGTACCCTTCAAGTATTTGAAAATTCTTTTGACAACAACTATACCCTGCAAGTTGTTCATTTTAAACCCCTTTAATCTACTGATTGAAAGAAAAATTAAAAAAATTTATTCATCACATGTTTAAAATTAGAATCCCTACATAGATCAAAAGTTAGACTCCAAATTCTTGCATGTAACAATAAATCATCAAATAAAACCTAAATGCAAAAATAAGACTCACAAATTTATCAAATTTAATGTGTTCATGTCGGGCTCACCAAAATGTTGACTAGGAAATTGGAACATGAGAAATATGCATGGATAAGTCAACCACAAAGCCTAAAACATCATGAAAACTATATTCCTAATCAAACCATTAGAGCCACTGAGATAAAGTGCATAGAAACATGGAAATAGATCAAACCAAATCTAAAACATGCTCATTTGATGAAGCTTCAATGCTCTTTCTTTCTTCTCCAAATGTGATATGTTGCTCTCATTTTGACAAAGTGCACCTATAATTAAAGTAATTGTAATATGACGATAATGAGAGTACTCAAAATTTTGGTTGCAAGAATGAGAAATGAGAGTCCAATTTATAGAAAATTTGGAAATGATTGGATGGCGAAGATCAATTTGGGACTAAAAGTAATCGACGGACGAGATTAAATGAGAGGACAAGTCAAGTGATGAAAAAATGAAAATTACATTTTTAAGTGGAGGAAAAAATAGAAATAAGATAGAGTTCAGTGAAAATAAATATTAGAAATATTTATTTTCAACACAAAATGCCATTTGCAAGTGGAGAAAATAAAGAGTGAGGAATAAGTTAAGTAGACGAGAAAATGGGAGGAAAGAGTTATGTAGAAAAGGAAATTAGTAAGTGGGAGTTAGAATTGGAGAGAAAAGTGGAAGGTGGAAGGGTTAGAAGTGGAGAAAAATTAGCATTAAAAAGAGACAAGTGGAGTTAGAAATTGGAATGAAATTTAATAATTATTAATTATTAATTCTCTTATATTTGGAAACTTAGATAATTAAATAAATTAATTAATTTAATTGTGGAAAAATGGGAAAGGGGGTAAATAAATAATATATTTATTTACCAAAGGGATGAAGTTAGGATAAAGGAAAAATTAAATGGTTATTTTCCCTAAGACAAAGATTAAAGAATTGTTGAAATTCTTTAATCGGAGATAAATTGATAAGACATGGCAAAATCAGAGGACGGAAATTAACAACTACTTAAATATTTTTTATCATTTAATTAATATAAGAATGACAAAACATTGATGAAAGATTAATATCAAATACGCAATATAAAAGACATGTAAAAAAAGAGGGATCCCTAGGCGTGAAACATTTTTTAGCGTTTGCACCTCTATCCTAAGATAGATGTGCACTACAAGTACACTCCAATAGAGTTCCCAATGTACCTGTAGACCTCCTCCATCTTGAACTCCTAAGGGAGATTTTATATCCAAATCCAAAGGGAAGCATCCTTGATTTTCTCGATGTGGGGATCAAAACTCAGAGTCCAAGCCCTAGCTTAGAGCCCTGCGTTCCCCATAAATCAAGGCCCCCCTTCAGAATCGGTTCTCTTTCAAACTCTAATTTGAAAAGTAACTAGTGTTAGAAAAACTGAGAGGGGGGGTGAATCAATGGCCTCAATAATTTATCCAAAAGATCCAACCAAAACTTATATCACAAATATAATATCATCTTGTTATCTTTTAGTCCTTCAAGATGTATGCCTTATGTAATTAAAATAAATATATACTGCTCGGTAAGATATATTGTTTATCTTTTCCTATCCTTTACCGAGTAGCAGCAATTAAACTTAGTGTTTACTGACCAATCCAGTTTTAGTAATGTGTAAAGTAAACTATCAATGAAATGAAAGAAATACACATTTGACACATGGATTTTAACATGGAAACCTTGTTAGGGGAAAAAAACACTTGGGACAGTAGCCTGAAGTTTTCACTCTTCTGAAGTGAGCTCGGTGAAGAGACAACCTTGTTAAAGGTTACAAACACACTGTTAAGTGCGACCTTGTTAGAGGATTCAAAACTAACAATTTGTCTTTTGACCTATCATTCACTCTGTTGTCAACAAGAAAACCTTTTGATACTCTTGAGTATCTCAATACAATAAGGATGGTTAAATCCAACTCAGTTAATAGATTTTATGAATCAATGGTTAAACTAAAACAGTAAATGATCTGTTCAATAATACAACTTTAACTTCCAGATTTTTAGATCTATTGTTAGTCCATAATACCTATCTAATTAATATGCTCTTATGTTCCTTTGCTCCCCTCTTTGTTCTACTCGGTGAATGCTCTTGCTTCTCTTGCTCGGTGTCTGTAGAATTCTTTGGCTCTGTTCTTCAGCCTGTATGATAAAATCTGCATGAAGAATTCTATCTTCACCAGAATTATATTCAGAACTCCTCAATTTGTAATGAATTTCTTGTCTCTTTATATAGACATGATTTAGCCATTCAATCTTCTCATTTTCATCGTAGACCACTTTCTTGATCCGTAAAGCTCGCCATGCTTGCTTTAATCTGTAACGCTCTCCTTCAAATTTATTCCACAAATCTCTCCTTGTTATCTGTGCTTTAAATCTCTTTTTTTTTTTAGTTCAACTTATCAATGAAAATAAAGAAATCAATCAGTTAACTCTAAATGTAGCTCCTTCCAGCTAAGTGTTTTTTCATTCTTTATCTTCAGTTCTGATCAGTGATCAACTTCAGTTAGCTCGGTCACTGACTCTAGTTGTCCTTGGTAACAACTTCAATTATCTTGGTGAACACTCTAGTTATGCTTGGTTACTGTGGTGCTTGGTATACACTGTGAACTGCTCGATATTTTCTGTCCATCGGTGTGCAATATCCATCAGTGTTTATTGTCACTCGATGTACACTAACTTTTTATGTTTTACTGATAACATAAACTTTATCTCTTCAGATCTTCAAGTCTATGATAATATGTGTATGACCAATCATATTATATCAAGTTGAAATCAATGACAATACAATACACATTAACTGATTTAATGTCTTGCATTTACTTTTGCATCTCAGTGATCATCAACTTATCATCTTCAAACATTTAATCAGTTATAGTTCATCAATCTCTCCCTTTGGCATTGATGGCAACATACTATGAAATATGCAGTATGAAGCATGACATATCATACCAAACTTATTGTTCTATAACCAATTCAAATATCTGACTCTCAGTAAGCTCTTCTAGCTTAGATTTGATTCTTACAGAGTGCTCTCCCTTTCTTCATTCCCTTCAATGGATAGGTGTAGCAATTTTGTCTTCTACTTCTGTCTCTCCCTTTGTTGTAGAATCTCTTCTCCCTTTTCTGGATAGATATGTAGTGTTAACTTTTATCGAATTCTCTCCCTTGGATGGATGGTTGTTTCTTTGAATCATCATTGGATCTTTCTCTCCCTTTGTAGAAACTTCATTCTTTGATATTTTCTCTCCCTTTGACTAATGTTCTTCTCCCTGATGGATATTTCATTTCTCTCCCTTAGTATGATCATGATAGATATTTCATTGAATACTTCTCTCCCTTTGATAGCAATGCCAAACAAAAATCTATCATTGAATATCTCTGTCCATCCGCAATACAGCTCTGTAGTAGCCAACAATATTTCTGGTATTCGATGTAGATAAGTACCTTTTTGTGTATTGATATATCATTGCAGTCCATATCTCATCATGCATCAACATGATTAATCTTCTGATAATGTGTAGGCTGATGTAGCCTCCTAGTCAGCTTAGTGACCAATAGACAAGGGACAAACCCCTAGTTTATTCCTTAGGTACTCAAATGTATCTTTTGGCAATGGTTTTGTGAATATGTTTGCTAGTTGTTCTTTGAATTATACATATCCTAGTATCACATCTTTCTCTTGTACTTGTTCCCTCAAGTAATGATACTTAATGGTTATGTGTTTTGTTTTAGCATGCATCATAGGGTTCTTTGAAATGTTGATAGCACTCGTATTATCACAATAGATGATTACTGGTTCAATAATTTCTTCATTCATACCTTTCAGCAATTTCTTAATCCATGCAATGTTAGAGAAGTTTGCAGCAACATCCACATATTCTTCTTCTACAGTTAATTGTGATATGCATCCTTGCCTTTTACTTATCGATGTGACAAGTCTGTCACCCATAAAGAATGCTCCTCCTATTGTGCTCTTTCTATCATCTATGTTTCCAGCCCAATCAGCATCAGTATAAACTTGTAGCTCAAATTTTCCTTCATTATTATACTACAAATTATAGTATTCAGTATTCTTTAGATATCTCTGAATTCTTTTAACATCAATCATGTGTGATTCATTGGGATTAGTAGAGAATATTGCAACTATACCAATTGCATGTGTTATATCTGGTCTAGTATGTACAACATACATTAGTTTTCCAATTATAGATCTGTATAAGGTCTAATTTACCTCAGTTGTCTTGTCTTCCTTTGTCAATTTGCATCCAGCTACCATAGGTGTTCGAACTGGTTTGGAGTCATCCATCTTGAATATCTTCAATACTTCTTTGATGTATTTGGATTGTGTGATGTAGATGCCTTCATCTTGTTGTAGAATCTCTAGACCAAGAAAAATTTTGATCTCTCCAAATATTGACATCTCAAATTCTTTCTTCATTTCATTAGCAAATGATTTTCATATCATATCATTACCTCCAAATATGATATCACCAACAAATATCTCAGCAATCAAAATCTTGTCATCAGTTTCTCCTTTCAAATACAGATTATTGTTATCACTTGTTCTAATAAATCCAATACTTATGAGATAAGAGTGAATTATTTCATACCATGCTCTCGGTGCTTGTTTCAATCCATACAAGGCTTTGTGTAGTACAAAAACCATGTTCCTCTTGTTAGGATCAATAAACCCTTCAGGTTGTTCAATGTATACCTCCTTTTCTAGTATTCCATTCAGAAATGCAGATTTAACATCCATTTGTATACTTTGAATCCTTTGAAAGCAGCATAAGAAAGTATAATTCTTACTCCTTCTAGTCTAGCAATGGGTGCAAAGGTTTCTCCATAGTCAATAATTTTTTCTTGTGCATACCCTTTGCATACCAGTCTTGCTTTGTTCCTTGTGACTTCTCCATTCTCATTCAGTTTGTTTTTGAATATCCATTTGGTGCCAATGACATTTTTGTCACTTGGTCTTGGTACTAATATCCATGTTTTTTTCTTCTTAATCTGTTTAATATCTTCATTCATTGCACTAACCCATTCTTGATTCTCAAGTGCAGTATTAACATATTTAGGCTCAAAATCACAAATCAAACATCTAGTGTTAAGTGACTTACTTCTTGTTCTCATTCCAGCTCTTTTGTCTCCAATAAATTGGTCTTGTGGATGGTGTCTTCTGACATATCTAGCAAGTACAGGTTTAGATCTATGTTCATCATTTTGATCTTAATCACTCGGCTCATTATTGTGAGCATTTTCCTTATTCTTGGTGTGTGCAACCTGTTGTTCGGTTGCATTGTTTTGTCGCTTAGTAGCGTTACATTGTTACTCGGGAAAAGTGTCAAGTTATTCACTATAGACAAATCTGTTGTAATATTTTGGTTCCTTTCTACTTTCTTCATCATTTTTCTCAGCAAATTCATCCACTTTAACATTTTCACTTTCAATTATTTTGTTAGAAGATTTGTTAAGACATTTATAAGCTTTGCTCTTGGTAGAATATCCTAGAAATATTCCTTCATCACTTTTAGAGTCAAGTTTCCAATTCTGATCATCTTTCAATATATAAAATTGAATTCCAAAAATTCTAAAGTAACTCACATTTGGTGTGTATCCATACCATAGCTCATAAGGTGTCTTACTGGTGTCTTTCTTCAATTGAAATCAATTTAGTGTATAGATGGCAATACTTACAAATTCTCTCCAGAATGTTTGTGTGATGCCTTTTTCAATCATTAGTGTTTTGGCACAATCAATCATTGATCTATTCCTTCTTTCAGCAATCCCATTTTTTTGTGGTGTTCTCAGTGTAGAAACCTGTCTTGTAATTCCATGCTCATTACAAAGTTAGTGAATTCATCAGAAATAAATTCTCCTCCTCTATCAGATCTTAAACATTTCAGTTCATTTCCACTTTTTTCAACTTTAGCTTTATACCATTTGAACATCTTAAATGCTTCAAAATTCTCCTTTAAGAACATAACGGGCATTATCCTAGAATAGTAATCAACAAATAGAATGAAGTATCTATCACCATAGTAGCTCTTTGTTCTCATTGGTCCACATAAGTCAGTATGGACTAACTCTAGAATAGAATTAGCTGTGTATGCTTTTCTCTTAAAACTAGACTTTGTCATTTTTTCCTTTTTGACAATTCTTGCACATGACATGGTCAGGTTTTGACATACTCGGTAAGCCTCTTACTTTTATTTTCTTGCTTATCCTAACCATGTTGTCAAAATTCACATGACATAACCTTTTATGCCACAACCAAATGTCTTCATTTCTAGACAATATACAAGTGGTCTCAATATTATCAAGATAGAATAGGTTACCTTTTGTTTGTTCACCTATACCATTCAACTTTCATGTTCCATTATAGATCTTTGCCTTTTTGTTCTCAAATGCAACTCGGTAAACTGTTTTGTTTAGTTGTGAAACACTCAATAGATTATAGTTAAGTCCTTTCACCCAATATGCATTTTCACATCTGATCAGATTATTCAACATGATGGTTCCTTTTCCTTCACCTGGGCAAGGTGAGTCATTACCCATCCTAACTAATCCACCATTATAATATTCAAGAATTTGAAACTTTTCTTTATCTCCAGTCATGTGATGAGTACAGCCACTATCAGTAATCCAGACATCATTTTTGCTAACTTTAGATACGAGTGCAATTTCAACATACCTTTCTTCTTCGTATGAATCATCCTTAATAGAAAAAAATACTACCTCAACATCTTCATCAGACTCGGTGTTAGTATTTTCAGCTTTGTTCTCAACTAGGTAACAAGCCTTCTTTCCTTTTTCCTTGTAGTCTCGGTTATCTCTTCTGTCAAACTTCTTTTCATAAGATTTTTCATTGTTTCTTTCATCCTTTCTCTTGTTAGAGCATCTAGCAGAAAAATTTTCAATTTCTTTACAATTAAAATAGACCAATGGTAATTTACCTTTGTATCTACCTTTGCCTCTATGCATTCTTCTAGCAATTAGTGCTTCAATTTCATCAAGTTTTTGTTCATCACTCACTTTCACTATCATTTCTCATAGTGTGTTTGGGACTAGAATTGCTTATTTTTATAGAAGATTTGAATACAGACTCAATAGTTGGTAAGGCATTGTTGTCATAGTTGTTCATCTCAAATGAAATAATTCTACCAATCAAACTATCAAGAGTAACATTTTTTATTTTCTACTGCTCTCATTCCTTGAATTACAAATACTCTAATAGCATAAACAGGCAGTAAGGTTCTCAGAATTTTACTTACCATTGTTTCTTCTTCAAGTGCTCCTCCTTATCCTCAGATAGCATTCATAACTTCTTTGATTATGCTACTGTACTGAGTGATATTCTCTCCTTTAATTCTTAGGTCATCAAACTTTCCTCTTAGGCTTTCAGCTTTAGCTCTCAACACATTAGTGTCTCCTCCATGTACTAGCTTGAGTTTGTCCCACATTTACTTTGCAGTTGTGCATGATTTGACATCTTCAAATTCAGCATTGGATAATGAAGAAACAAGTTCTATCATCATAGAATTGTGTTCATGTTTTTCTTTCAATTGAGCAACAATTAGAGGTCCAGTAGGTGTAACATATTCAACATCCAAGTATTGTGTGACATCATTTCCAATACCTAATAGATGGAGTCTTATCCTGCTTTTCCATGATGTAAATTTGTCTTTGTTCATCTTGGGCACATCCCTTTTACTCATCTTTTGATATTTATCTTAAGTCTTTAAACTCTCTTCCAAGAACCAAAGCTCTGATACCAATTGTTAGAATAAATTAGAGGGGGGGTAAATCAGTGGCCTCAAAAATTAATCCAAAAGATCCAACCAAAACTTATATCACAAATATAATATCCTCTAGTTATCTTTCAGTCCTTCAATATGTATACCTTATTTAATTCAAACAAATATATACTTCTTGGTAAGATATATTGTTTATCTTTTCCTAGCCTTTACCGACTAGCAACAATTAAACTTAGTGTTTATCGACCAATCCAGTTTTAGTAATGTATAAAGTAAACTATCAATGTAATGAAAGAAATACACATTTGACACATGGATTTTAATTTGGAAACCCTGTTAAGGGAAAAAAACACTTGGGATGGTAACCCAAAATTTTCACTCTTCTGAAGTGAGCTCAGTGAAGAGCCAAGCCTATTAAAGGTTACAAACACATTGTTAAGTGCAACCTTGTTAGAGGATTCAAAACTAATAGTTTTTCTTTTGACCTAGAATTCACTATGTTGTCAACAAGAAAAAAATTTAATACTCTTGAGTGTCTCAATACAATAAGGATGGTTAAATCCCACTCGATAAGAGATTTTCTGAATCAATGATTAAACTGAAATAGTAAATGATCTGTTCAACAATACAACTTTAACTTGCATATTTTCAGATCTATTGTTAGTCCATAATACCTCTCTGATCAATATGCTCTTTTTTTCCTTTTCTCCCCTCTTTGTTCTACTCGGTGAATTCTCTTTCTTATGTTGCTCGGTGTCTGCAGAATTCTTTGGCTCTATTCTTCAGCCTGTATGATCAAATTTGCATGAAGACTTCTATCTTCACTAGAATTATATTCAATATTCCTCAATTTATACTTAATTTCTTGTCTCTTTATATAGACATGATTTATCCATTCAATCTTCTTGTTTTCATCATAGATCACTTTCTTGATCTGTAAAGCTCGTCATGCTTACTTTAATCTGTAAAGATCTCCTTCAAATTTATTCAACAAATCTCTCCTTGTTATTTGTGCTTTAAATCTCCTTTTTGTTTTAGTTCAACTGATCGATAAAAATAAATCAATCAATTAGTTAACTCTAAATATGGCTCCTGCCAGCTAAGTGTTTTTTTCGTTCTTTATCTTCAATTCTGATTGGTGATCAAATTCAGTTATCTTAGTCATTGACTCCAATTGTCCTTGGTAACAACTTCAGTTAACTTGGTGACCACTCTAGTTATGCTCGGTTACTATGGTGCTCGGTATACACTATGAACTACTCGGTGTTCTCTATCTGTCGGTGTTTATTATCACTCAGTGCACACTGTCTTTTTATGTTTTACCGATAACATAAAATTTGTCTCTTCAGATCTTCAAGTCTATGATAATATGTGTATGACCAATTAGATTATGTCAAGTTGACATCAATGACAATACAATACATTAACTGATTTAGTGTCTTGCATTCACTTTTGCATCTCGGTGATCATCAACTTATCATCTTCAAACATTTAATCAGTTATATTTCATCAACTAGAAGAACCCTAACTCTATAAAGGATATCTTTGAATTCAATGATTTTTCCATCATATGATATGATCCATTGAAGGCTAGATGTTAATGAACTTTGCAATAATCAGTTGTCTTATGATTTCTCAAGCCTTGAATCCAAGAAATGATTTGGTATAACAATGTCTTTGATGGAAATATTTGTTTTCATTGGTGTCAACATAATATCTAACAATATGTATTTACCCTAAGGGGATAACTAAATTATCTGGAGTGGCCATTGATGTGTCTATGTGGAGGTCTCTGATGTTCTTGATTATACATGCTTGTGTTGAAGATACTTGAGTGCAATTGTACAAGTAATCTGAGATAAAGAAAATGGTCTAGAGAATCATCTCATGATATCATTCTGGTCTAAAATAGATAGCATAAAATAAATGGTATGTAATAACTCTCTTTGATTATTGACTTGTCTATATGAATAAAATATTTTAGTGAAGGTATACATAATTTAATTATATGTATTCATGTGTCTAAGATCATCATTTTGATTGGGAGATTTAGGAAATTCATCAAAGTGCAAATTTGCTTGATTTGCTATGTATATGTGTTGGCACTTTTACTCTTCTTTCCCCCACCTTGCATGACATAGCTATGTGGTTTTGGAATCATGTTAAGGATTATGTCAGATGCCATGTAACAAGTTTCATGAGTTAGTCACCTATACGAAGAAAGTTGTAAGTATTTGTATTTTAATTAATAGACTACCAGAATATTGCATCTCAGTTAGCTCACTAGAATGCTCTACATTCTTATGCTTGATAGATATGGATTTGTCATTTTGAGGAGATGCTTATGAAAATATTTTCAATCAGCATCATGATTTTTAGGGTTGTTGGTGTTTTGGTTCATAAGACATGTTGAGTTGATGTAGTTCTGTTTGTTCGGTATGTGCAATAGTTACTAGTTTGATAATAGTAGTCTTCATCACTTGCTATTGATTTGTGCCTTTAGGAGTTTTTATGGAAAGGTGGTAGATGGTCTCATGTGTCATCATTTTGGATATCCAAAGGTATGAAGGTTGATTTTGAAAATGACATTGTTTATAGACTGACTAGTTATGTTCCCTTATGTTGTGGTTGATCCCAATCTATTTCATTGGCTGGAAGAAAGTATTATGATGTGATTAAGGATTAGTTAAGAAATGGTCGATGTTGACTTGCAACCTAAATTAGTGATTGAGGTATATGTTTGGGATTTTACCTACTTTAGGTCACGACACTTCATTTACTAGGTCTTATTGGGTCAACTTAATGGATGTTTTGTGACAATGAAAAGGATATATAAGGAGAGACAAGAAGTGTAAATTGTAATTGTGATGTTAGAATTGATTTGAAGTTTGTATGATGTAGAAATCAAGGTACTAAAAGAATAAAATAATACTATGAAGTGCTAGAAATCACTGTGACAGATAGTTTGGGCTTCAAAGAGGACTGCATCATCTACATCTGCTAGATGTTCTTTTACAATAGTTCATTTCATATTATTTCAATGTAAAAATTTTATATCTTACCTTGAATAAGTGATCATCATTTTTCAGGTCCTTTTCTATATTGTCCTAAGGTAGTGTGTCCTAGCCCACAAGTTAGGGAGTAGTGTGCTTCCTTGTCAGTGAGCCTAAAACAAACAATTATATTACCAATTTCATATATTGTGAGTTAATCCCCACCATAGTTTTTCTCGCCTTGGGTCTTCCAAGTTAAAATATTGGTGTCTTTGTGTTCTCTGATTTGCTTCTATCTATTTGTTTTTTCCACATTGATTTACTCATTTAAAGTTCAGTAAATTATTAAATTTTAGTTTATGTTGATTCACCACCCCCAGCATCTTTATTTGTTTAATAGACTTGAATTGTCAGAAGGATTTCAATATTGACATTGAAAACAACAATCTTAACAAACCACTCCTTATCTACCTTTGTCTTCTCCTCTACGGCCTCGCCTAAAAACAACCTACCTGAATCTTGAGTATCCTTCATAATTTCTTCCCTTCACTTATAGTTTGCAACAACAAAGTACAACCCCTATGTTCCACATTCAAAAAAACCCTTGTTTTGTCGCATGTTTTTTGTTAACTAAAACTAACTACCCAATAAAAACATGCTTGAGGAAGTGTTTTTGAAATACCCTAGACCACTAAGAAGGGGGTTGAATCAGTAGTATATGAAATTCAATTCTTTTATCAAATATAACTTAACAATTAAAGAGCCACATGCATATCTATTCATAGTAGAAAGATTAACAACATAAAAGTATAAACCAAACCATACAAAAGTAGATCAATATGTGCATATCAGATAAAATAGATATATGAGTGGAAAACCCTTTTTAAGGGTTAGAAACTACTCTCAATATAAACTCTATTAAACCTCATTGGAAACCTCATTTATTACAATTTAGGAGCACCAACTCCAAGCCTCACTGGAAACATAAGCCTCACATTTAGGGAACCAATCCTAGGAGCACCAACCCCTTACAAATTTAAAAGCACCAACTCTAAGGAGTACCAAACCCTTTACAATAAAATCAAAAGATATTTATAGAGGGTTACTCTATTTCTCTCCAAACCATTCACCATAAAATTAACACCCTGCATCTTGATACAAATCTGCAATAATAACTCTACCACCAACTTTTGTAATCCACTATAAACACTTGTGTATGGACATGACAAGATTCCAAACACACCTTTCTATACATGCAGCGTTAAAATCACACAATATTGAGCACTTTTGAAATTTATTGAAGAACCATGTAATAATTGATATACCTGATAACATAGAAAAGATACCTTCCTTGTACAATGATGCAATCTTTAGATTCTCCACATATAGAGGCTTTATAATCTTCCTTTTCTTTGTTGTAGATTCAAACTTTCTTCTCACATGAACAACTTATAGCTTCATAAAATATTTCATATTTTCCTTGTTAACAACACATATTTTTTATCATATACAATGATATCTTTGTTGACATCTTAACATATATCAAATCTGCATATCACTGATCTTTTCTTATTCTTCACATAGATTTCTTGTCCACTTCATGTTCAAACATCTATGTAGATTCTTTTTCTATCTGCAACCAACAAGCACATTTTTTCTATTTTTATGTTTCATAAAGTAGTTGTAACAATATGGTACTTGTGGAAATGAATAGGCGACTGTCCTTTCACTTTCTCTTCTTAGAAAACAAACCATTGGTATTTTTTAAAAGAATTTTTTAAACTCAAAATATCACACCCACATATAATATATAGTAAATACCAACCTTTGGAATTACCTCAATGAATAATATTCAATATTGTGCATTTTAAGTCCAATAAATTAAATTCATGTCGTTATTTTCTTGTGAATATGTAGTTATAGGTTCATGTCACTTTGTTTCCGGGTGTGTGCACCAAGTTGTGGACCAAAAAAGTAGACACGTCTTTAAAAAAATTCAAATTTCATATAACCCGATCGGGTTATTGAAATTTCAAAATTGTACTAGGCTTGGTAACCAAGCCTAGACAATATTATTAAAAAAATTAACTTTCTAAGAACCTGATCGAGTTATGAGATGTTCAATTAACCCAATTGGGTTATTAGACATATAATATTTTCTAATAACCCGATCGGGTTCTAAGATGTTCCTAATAACCCGATTGGGTTCTAAGATGTTCCTAATAACTCGATCAGGTTATTAGACACATATTAAATTTTGGACAGCCCACGGCTTAGGCCATTTCTAATGCCTAAACCGTAGAGCAGTAGAGATTAGGAGACCAAAAATGCCACGGAACCTGATCGAGATTTGAAGAAAACAAGAAATCTTCAACAATTTGCACATTTCCAAGAAATGGCGCCCCGTAAGAAAGGTATGTATTATTGTTTTTGTTGTTTTGTTGGTTTTTTTTTGCATTTTTTATCAAATTAGGTTATGATATTGATTTTTTGTTTTCCTTTAAATTAATTTCATATCAGATTCATCAAACAACCCTAGAAGAGGAAAAATAAATGAAAGACCACCCCTCGTAAACCCTCCTCCAAATTCTCCTCGTCCACCACCATCGCCACTCGTAAACCCTCCTCAAAACTCTCCTCGTCCACAACCACCACCACCTGTAAACCCTCCACATGTGCCTTTAGATCATGTAAATGCAACACAGGAGGACCTTGTGAAATGCCTTAACCAAAATAATGCACAAATTAATATATTAGTCAATAGGTTGAAGGCTTCCGGTCTTCAGCATCACTTTACCCTCACCACTACATTAGAAAAAATGTCCAATAGTGCAAATGAGGTGTCTCAAGAGGTGACAAAATGGGGTTCATGGAGGGATAGGTGTCGTACATATTATGATGATGGTTTATCATACGAGGATGTGAAAAGAAAAGGCATATAAAAATGTGATATATGTGCCCTTTTTACTGATCCTAATACTAGAAATTCCCTAGAATTCAATACAAAATGGTTTCATATACATTGGTGTGTTCATAGGGGGGTGAAATCAGATTTTTGGGATAGGTGGTACATGGTATTTGACCAACCACCTTGTAATAATAATGAGGTGCCTTTATATTTTTTGACGAAGCTACACTGTGAGTTTATCATTGGCAAGAAGTCGAATTACTTTGACTTTGTGAGTTCCAGGGTAGAGGGAGAGGCTCAGTGTAGGATAGACCTGGGGCATATAGGGTCACCTGACCATAAGAGAGGAGGTGTACTATGAGAAAACCCCTCATTCATGTTGTGGTCCTAGTAGTGGTGAAGGAGTCTATGGATATACATACTCTTCATGTAGCTGCATCATTGACTGATGTCATTAGCATGGCACTTAGTTAGTTGGAGAGGATGGATCAGTGCATGTGCCACCTCCATCTTCATTAGATGCGTCATTAGGATCATCACATCCTGTGCTAGCTCCATCGTCATCAGATTCACCGTTAGGATCATCTCATCCCGTGTGATCTCCATTATCATCAGATACATTTGCAGGGTCAGCCCATCCCATTGAACATATCTACATCAATTGTAATGGTATATGTGATGGGATAGATAGCCAGGCGAGTGTGAATGGTTCAACATCCCATTCATGTGTACATTGTGAGAGAAGATGTTAGGCATCCACTAGTGAGGATGTGGCCCTCATAGAAGATCTGGTGTCAATGGTGTATGGTACAGAGCTGACACAGGTTTGTTTAAATTTGTGTTTTGACATTTTATTTTAATTAATTACCTAACTCTATTAAAAGTAAATAAAATTTTATTTATAGAAGAATCTAAATTGATACATGAATAATATGCATTGTAGGGTGCAGCTGCTGTTACAAGGACACCAAGGAGTGCTCATTATAGTACATGTAGACGGGTAGCTCAAACACCTGAGGTAATATTTTATAAATATTCCTAAAATAGAATAGTACGTTGTTTTGAAAATATCATATCTTAATAATTTGTATGGTGGTAACTTAGTGTGTGTTTGTTTGTTATTGCTTTATGGTCAAAGAATTGTTTCTAATGTAATTCAACTCAAGGAATTCACTTCCTTGTCCAGCCATCATGAATCAAATTAATTTGAACTCCTGCTCACCATCCTTGGACTCAATTCAACAAATGTTGAACTCATACATAGACTCATACCCCAACCAATCACTTATTGGCTTCTGAATCAACCTTGAACATCATTCAGAACATCCAACCATTGTTCTTTTACTCTTATTTCTTGTTCAAAATCATGAATACAATCTTTGGTTGTTCACTGATTGTGATTATCCTTAATCCTTCAATACACCTCCATGGCATTCTGAAGACTCCCAACATATAACTTCTAAGACACCCCAAGAACCCCTCAACTTATCACAAGTTCCTTATCCTATCACTCAAAGCACATTCACTTGCTAGTTTAGTAAACTTTACTCTCTAGCATTTCATTGTCATACTAGGACAATCCCCATATACTATTTTATATCTTCACCATAGACAAGAACCCATCTAAACCATAGGTTCATAAGCACCCCAAATATTTTCATCACTGCCCATACCACCTACTCTGATGCAAGTGTCAAGGGTATGATGATCCAATCACTGAATCCCTTAACTCTCTATAAAGAGTGGCAAACCTTGACTCTCACACCTTTAAAAATTGATGCAAAACAAAACAACAGTACCCCCCATAAGAATTATGAGTTGCAGACAATAGAGATGGGTTCATCATGAAGAGGCTTACTACGACCCAAGCCACTAGTCTTAGCACAAAAATGGTTACAAGGCTTACAAGCCCACACAATGATCAATGGGGACCTTATACATCATGGAGGAATCAAAATGGACTTGTTCCATGCACACAATCAAATGGATTGAGACCTTTGAAGGCATTTTCTAAACTGTCCAGTCAAATGCTAGTAACCTTGTCCAGGCAGTACAGTCAAGATAACTTTGGAAAGCCCCAAAAGACTTAGGGATTAAATAATATATTCAAATACCCTTTACTAAGATACATCTAAACCAGGAGCACCAAGGTTTGAGGGGTCAAAATAGAGGCTAAGTCAAAGAATCTTATACTGGACTAGAGGGCTAATTAGCTCTCCCCTAAAGAAGGAAGTGATAGAAAATGGAAGTGTTTCCTTTTGAAACCAATTCGAGCACTTAGGTATTCAAAAAACAATATCAAATCCACAATTAGGGCCCTTGGTGCTCAGTTCTCTAGAAGTTATACACTACTATGTATATTCAAATTTGGTGCATACATTGAGATATACACCTAGGGCTCAATCAAATGGCCATCTCCCTGCATCAACACAAAAAAAACTTGTATAATTTTTGAAAGCATATTAAAAAAAAAATTTCTACCAGATATTATCCAATTCCCATGGTGGAAACGCTTCAAACTTGAGAAACAATGTGAAACTCTTAGAAATGAACAAAACCCAGACTTGCAGAGACAAAAAACATGATAATTGGAGCTATAGGTAAGATCTCTTCACCAAACTGGTTGCATTCAAAGGCTAAGACATAGGGAAATCTAGCCAAGTCAGTTTTATGCATAGTTGAAGCCCATGAGAATAGTACATATCCTATGACCATAGTGTACCAAGTGGCTTATAAGTGCCCAAACTTGGAACTAGGTCTCACAATTGGATCTTAATGATAGACTAATTCTAAAGACTTGAACTACAAGATGTCTTGGTTCCCTTTGGGCCAAGAGTACACTGATAACATCAAGGGTCTGCAATCTTCATGAGACTCCATGTGATAGGAGGTTCTCCTGCACCATACTCTCAACCTAAAAGCACTCTAAATCCCTCCATGCTAAGGGTAAACACACTAAAACATACTCACTGCCAGGCTACAATAGTCCCATTACCTGCTGCAAAAGTGGTCCTAACCTTTGAACCCCACAAATACAATCCAGACCATCCTTCTCTAACTGTGCCTACAAATGTGTTAAAGGATAGTCTTGTGTGTGAAAGAAGAGTTCAAAATTTTATATTGTAATAATGGTTCGTAAATTTTGATTATAAACTTGTGATAAAAGAGTTGCGGAGCATAATCATTTGTGGAATTCAAGTGAATCATAATCTTCATTGTAAACTATTTCTTATATATTTATTTAGTGTTTTATAGGGCTTGTCAGGGGCTTAGAAGGGGCTCAAATTTCTGAGATTGAGGATGTCACCCTTTCTACCATTGACTTTGGCTTAGAGAGCTGTAAGGTATCATATTTTTCACACCTCTTGTTTATAGTTTTATTTGAACCCATGTGGTATCATATTATTTCTTTTATGTTAATTTTTTTTTTGTTAGCCTACCCCACAAAGCTCGAGGTCATTAGGAAAGAGGGAGAAATCATCGAGAACATTGAAACAAAAAAAGGTAATTAAGTCCAATTTAAGTAAATTTGTTGAAATGTATTATGAACATTTCAATGTAGTCTATATTGATGAATGCACTTGACTTGTTTATTGTATACATATAGAATTAATTGGGTTTCACTAAACTGATGAATGCCCCAGACATTGTTGATGTTTAGGAGAGGGAGGAGGTAACACGTTTTCATATTTACTTTCAATTGCATTCTTGTTTGTTCAAAATATTTTAGAAATCATGTTCCTCTATTAGTATGTCGTTTGCTACAAATTTTCATACAGGAATTAGTCATAGATGCCTCAGATGAGGCAAACCCTTCTCCACTTCCTAGGGATCCCTTTCCTAGAATAGGAGATCCAGCTGTGGTATGCATTTTCTTTTTAGTCCATGCATTTTTTATTTTTTAGTATTTATTATTTATAACATGTATTTTGTATTATTTATTTTTTTGTAGGACCCTTCACTACTGTCCATCATTCCTCTACCTGGCCATTTTTCTAGTAGTCCCTCTCACCCACGATGGAGCCCATTTCATTTATCATTAGCCCAACCATAAGAGATCCAACTGAGGCTTCAGTATGCAAATTGTAGTCCAATATTTATTTATTTTGAGATAATATATGTCTTAACATTTGAATTGTTCTTGTGCAGAGACTTAGTGAACCAAGTGTTGCTGCGAAGAAGCTCAATTTTGATTATCCACCATAGTCATAGATATATCGAGACATTGTATAGATCTAGTTGTGGTCATTGAATGACCAAAGTTTGTATATATATATATATATATATATATATATATATAT
>MU224613.1:1898723-1911435 GCA_018584345.1 Thuja plicata
CACCCTAAACACTTAATAAATTGAGAAATTGAGAAATTACCTAGTTCAAAATGAGGGATAAGTCTCAAAATGAAGAATAAATTGAGAAATTACCTGGTTCAACTAGGTCAGATATGTGATCAAAATCTGTTGATGCTTAAAAATGGCTCAATTATAGTTCTCTAGGAATTTGATATGTATCAAGTCGTTGCAAAGGTGTATAAGACCATTCTAAAACCCACTCTTTTGAATCACATTCCTTCGATGCAAAATTCATACAAGACAAGAAAAAACATGCCATTAATCTAGTATAAATACCCAGTGATGCTGCATTTGAACTTCTAAATGAGTGCATGTCACTTGATCATGTAAGTGTACAACAATCTAGATAGTTCCCAATGTTAGACTCGTTTACCAACCAAAAATACCTATTAACCATAGACTTACCTTCATTACCTATTCCCATCATAGAGTTGCACCATTGCACAATTGTGTGTGCATTTATTAACTCTCCACCACCGTCGTACTTCAATTCCTCTCTGGCAAGAGCTCTTTTTACACATGCACCCACACCATCATGCTCGCCTTTTCCATGCCCCGCCTCCGTGAAATTCCAAAAATGTTGAACGCCACTTCTCACGTGCATCCTAATCAACCAATAGAACATCCTTGCATTCTTGAATTGTGAGGTGCAATTATCTGTCAATATTATGTGTTGGTTGTACTCAATACCTCTTTCCCTTAAATTCTCATAGAAAAATTTGAAGCAGCCTTGCACAAACTCTCATGAATGTGTGCGATCATCACTAATGTACAAGTGATACTCTCTTAAAACCTTTCTATTTGCATATGTGCTATCATGGCATGCAATAATTCTATATGTACAATGAGAGAGAGAGTAATTTTTACTTCTTCATAACCCGATCAGGTTTTGAAGAAGTGAAAATTGTGCGTTTTATTCTCTAGAACCCGATCAGGTTATGGAGAATTTGAAAATGTACTTTTTTATTTTCAGAACCTGGTCGCGTTATGGCTTGGGAAGAGCTTTGGAAAATGACCCAAAGGCTTTGAGGCTTATTTTCCCTCTATTTTTGTTCTTTTAGACATTTTTTCATTTTGTAAGATGAATTCTGGACTTTATCTTCATCAGGTTTGCAATTTGTCAACTGGGTAGCTCTATAATTTTCACCATAATCTCATACGTCTTCTTAGATTTCTAACCATATAAATTTTCTATTTTTGGACAACATTAGCATAGTAAACTTTAATTTTCTTTACCAGTGTCTTGATTGTCCTCACAGACATATGTCTACCATTTTTTTAACAACTTTTTATATACTTAATAAAATTACAAATAAATTACATATTATTGTTCTACACTTGATTATATACAATTTTTTTTTTAAAAATCATTTTCAATTATTTTGATGCAAGTTATGCCCAGCGCACAAACATGTACCAAATTTTTAGGATGCGGTCACTTCAAAAAATCACAGAAAACAAAATACTCATCAAAAAATTACAAAAAAAATACACAACTTATAGATCTCACTCTTACCTATCATCCTACCAAAGGGATTTAAAAAATACTTAATATAACTATATCTTTTGTACCGCGCACGAAAATAGCTATGTTATGTTTTTCCAAAAAAATCAGGAACATTTTTCGTGCGCGCAAGGTTTGACCCTCTTAATCTTATCAATTTTTAAAAACAATTAGTGTTTTAGAAACTAGATTTAGAGTACTACAATTTTTATTTTTAACACATCTTCTTATTTTGAGTGCATGACCCTCAAAATCCTGTTTCAAGTTCAAGTTTACCCAATTTCAGAAAAAATGTGTCCACTTATACCCCCTTTTTGGTCCACAACTTGGTGCACATACCCTTCCATGAACTATTTTAGGTTCATGTCACCAGCATGACATTAAACATAAACTTATGTTGCAAGAACTTAATTCCAAACCTCAACTTATTTGTCTTCATTGAGACTTAAAGAGAACAGTATACTAAAGTATTCAACTCACTTTGACAAGCATCAACTTTTTGCAAATGACATATAGCCTCAACAACTATGCACAAATCCAATGCTAAAACATGTTCCTACATTTAAGCTCATTTAAATTTGAACCATCCTAAAAAGTAAGCACCTATAATTAGATACTCAACTAGGCCTCATTTTGGCATTCTCAAGATTTTGTGTTCGTTATGCTTGATCCAGCAACCCACCTCCTACATTTATGGCTTCATTTCCTACTTCCCAACTCCCAATTTCAATTACATCCTTTTTTGGTAGGAAGAGGTTGCAAAAAATGTCATTTTCTCGAGAAGGGGTTGCAAAGTGTGTCTTCTTCCTTGATGTTTTTCTTGAAATTCAAACCATGAGCCCGTTCCATGATTTTAGCAGGATTTCTTCTTCTGTGTCAACCTCCTTTAACTTTTCAGCCCCAAAATGTTATGAGAGTTATATAAGAAACCTATCTCTCATTGGAAATTCACAATCAATAAATTTCATGATAAGAATATCAAGATTTCAAGCGCTCTCCTACAATTTCGCATCCAAGCATCCAAGATCAAGTTTTCAAGCATTCCAAGAAAACTTTTGAAAGTAACCTTCTCCATTGTAGCAAGCTTCTCTCCCATGATGGCCATGTTGGAATAGTCCCAAAGGATAACTGAGAGGGGGGTGAATCAGTTATCCGCTAGTTTAATTCTTTTCATCAATTAATTACAGAACAACATTAATCATTAACACATTCAGATAACACAAGATAGTACATAATAATTTTGGTTACGGGGAAACCAAATTGGTAAAAAAACCTGGTGGGAATTAGCACCCACAAAGAATTGTACTTGAGTATAATTATCCCTATTAGAAGATCTTGCAACCCTGTTAGGAGTTGTTCTTTACAATGCAATAAGTACAGTGACCTGGTTAAGGGCCTGACCCTGTTAGGAGTCTTTTACAAATAACCATGTTAGGGGTGATGACTCACTGTCCAAAAAGATCACTGCTAAAATGATGAAGGCTACAACCTTCAGTAAAACAGATATGCACTATATCTAATAAATGAACTATTTGAGTAGACCTGTTGTCTTGATCAGTTCCATTGTATTGTATGCTTTCACTTCTTCTTCACATAGATCTTTTCTTGATGAATGAAATGTCTTTACTATCCCAAAACAACAGACATTTTGTTCTGTACATTTTCTATCTCTCCTCTTATCATTCACACTTAGCGTTCATCAAATGAACTACTATAAGTATCTTCCCCAAAATATGTGATCTTAGTCAACTTTAGGAGTCCCTTCAATACTTCTTTAGTCGGCCAAATCAAGCACGCAACCTGATTAGAACCACGCAACTCAAACTAAATAGACATGACACTTCACATAGTCAGCTCTACCAAATTGACTCAATCATCCCGCTTCTATTAGAACACATTTAGTGCCTTTAGATAATTATTGTTAACTCGTAACTAAACATGAATACAAACATGCATATCCCAACGATAGGCATAACTCAAGAAATAATGTAAATACGTCGGCTCTTAACAGATAATCTCCAAAAACTGTAACTGCCTAAACAGATTAACATAAATCCACTGAGACTGCATCTCTGAATCCGCATGAATGCACATAGCAACCAGAACATATCTACACCATGGAAATAGACACGCAAGGCTCCAAAAAATTTGTACTGATAATTGCATATAGGACACCTTTGTCTATTATATGTTGTCATCAATGACAAACATACAATCAACAATTTGCACAGAAGCAAATCTCCAACAATCTCCCCCTTTGAAATTGATGGCAACATATGATCAAAAACACCATCAATTTAAAAGTGATTCCTTTCTTTTTACAATCTTCTCAATATCCTCATCAAGGGTTCCTCTTCGTTGCTGTAGCTCCCTGGCTATGTTTTTATTTTCATGACTATTTACTCCCCCAAAGTATATGCTCCCCCTTACTATATACTCCCCCTTTGACATCAATGGAAAAGGGTGCCAAACACAAATAAGCACAGGTACTACTCCAGAAGTAGAGTAGTCAACCATTCATCAGTCACCAAGGACTAATGTTCTTTGCTGTAAATTCTAATTAGACTCAGGAAAGGGAATTACTCCCAACTTCTTCCTGAGATACTCAAAAGTATCTTTTGATAAAGGCTTTGTAAAAATATCTGCTAACTGTTCTTTAGTGCTCACATAATCCAACTTTACTTCTCTATCTGCAACTTTTTCTATTAGAAAGTGATATTTGATCTCAATGTGTTTTGTCTTTGCGTGCATCACAGGGTTCTTTGACATATTGATAGTGCTAGTGTTATCACAATGAATAACAATAGGATAATCAATCTGAATACCAAAGTCTTTAATCATCTGTTTGATCCAAACCATTGTTGAACAATTTAGTGCTGCTGCAACATACTCAGCTTTTGTTGTCGACTGATAGATACAGTTCTGCTTCTTGCTTGTCCAAGTAACCAACCTGTCTCCAAGAAATACTGCTCCTCCTGAGGTACTTTTCCTAACATCAACACAACCTACCCAATCTGCATCTGTATATAAATGAAGTTGTATATTCTCTGAGTTACAATACCAAAAACCATAGTCTATAGTCCCCTTTAAGTATCTAAATATTATTTTTATTTCCATTAGGTGATTTTATTTAGGTTCAGCTGCAAATCTTCCAACAATGCCAACTGCATTGGAAATATCTGGTCTAGATTGAGTAAGATATATGATTTTTCCAGTCATAGACTTGTATAGTGTCTTTTCAATTGATGTGGAATCATCATCTTTAGAAAGATTTCTTCCAGTTATCATGGGGGTGCTTACTGGTTTGCAATCTTCCATTTTGAAAGTCTTCAATATTTCCTTCACATACTTAGACTGATTTATAAATATGCCTTTGTCTATTTGTTTTACATTCAATCCCAAAAAGTATTTGATAGGTCCAATCATGCTCATTTCAAACTTACTTTGCATCTCTTTGGCAAATTCTGCACTAAGATTTTCATTACCTCCAAAGATAATGTCATCAATAAAAATAGCAACAAGTAGTAATCCTTCATCTGTCTCTCTTATGAATAAGTTACAATTTTTTGCTCCTTTTCTGAATCCTATCTTTGTTAAGTAACCATCAAGTCTCTCATACCATGCTCTTGGGCCATGTTTAAGTCCATAAAGTGGTTTGTTTAGTCTGCATACCTTGTCTGGTTTGTCTGATAGATTAAACTCTTTAGGTTGTTCTATGTAAACTTCTTCCTTCAAGTCACTGTTCAGAAAAGCTGACTTGACATCCATTTGATATACTTTAAAGTTCTTGAATGTTGCATAGGCCAGAAACAACTTGATAGCTTCCAGTCTTCTCATAGGGGAAAATGTATCAGTGTAGTCTATTCCTTCTCTCTGTGCATATCCTTTACATACCAGTCTTGCATTTTTTCTTACCACTGTACCTTCTTCATTCATCTTATTCTAGAAAATCCACTTTGTTCCAATCACATTCTTGCCATGAGGTCTATGGACCAGTTCCCATGTATCATTCTTGATTATCTGATCCAATTCTTCTTGCATAGCACTTTGCCAATCTGAATGATTGCATGCATCTTCAACAATTAAGGGTTCAATCTGAGAAATTAAGCATACCTCTTCATCAACGGTTGAACCTTTTTCTCTGGATCTTGTCAAGACTTTAGCGCTCTGATCTCCAATGATGTCTTCCTTGGAGTGGTATTTGGACGTGTATTTTGAGTTTTTAGGAGTGACACTCTCATCTGTAATCTATGATTCTTCTTGACTTGGTTCAGGATTGTTGCATAAAACATCAATACAGTCAAACATTTCTTCAATAACTATGTCCTTACTAATAGGTATGGGTTCATCTTCTATCATGGGAGCACATTCATAGTATCTTTCTTGAATCATAAACTTCTCATCAATCTTTACATGAGTACTTTCAATGATCTTTGTCATTCTTAGATTAAAACATCTATAGGCTTTTCTTTTAGTAGAGTAACCAAGAAAAATACCTTCATTGCTTCTAGCATCAAACTTGTCAATTTTGTCATCTCTCTTGATGTAGCACTTGCTTCCAAAGATTCTAAAGTATTTTACAGTAGGTACATTACCAAACCAAAGTTCATAAGGTGTCTTGTCTGCGCCTGGTCTTAACTGGATTCTATTGATAGTATAGACTATTGTATTGACTGCATCTCTCCAATAGGTATGGGAAACCTTTCCTTCAATCATGATAGTGTGCGATGTGTCAATTATTATCATGTTCCTTCTTTCTGCAATCCCATTCTACTGAGGGGTTCTAGGTGCACTTAATGGTCTTTTGATTCCATATTCTTCGCAGTAATCATAAAACTGGTCAGAGGTGAATTCTCCTCCTCTATCTGATCTCGGACATTTTATCTTTAATCCAAATTCATTTTCAACCTTAGCTTTGAATACTTTGAACTTCTCAAAAGCTTCAGATTTTTCTTTTAAGAACGCAACCCACATCACCCTTGAGAAATCATCAACAAACAAAATAAAATACCTTTCTCCATAGTATGATCTTGTTTGAGTAGGTTCACATAGGTCTGTATGTATCAGATCTAATTTGTTCTCTGCAGAGTTTTGTTTACTCCTGAATGAGATCCTCACTTGCTTCCCCATCACACATTCCCTACACACAGTATCAACTAGTCTTTCAATACTTGGAAGGTCTCTTACTACCTTTACATTACTTATATTTACTATGTTGTCAAAATTGATATGACAAAGTCTCGTGTGCCATATCCAACTGTCATCCACTTTTGCAACAAAACAAATTACTTCAGAGTTGAGCTGAAAGACATTACCTTTGGTCTTTGAGCCTGATGAAATCATGTCTCCTTCTTTGTTGTTGATAATACATCTGTTGTTCTTTAATTCCAACTAATATCCTTTATCTAACAGTTTTCCAACACTTAGTAGGTTATGATGCAAACCATCAACATAAAGAACATCATCTGTCTTGTTCTTTCCATCTAAGATGATAGATCCTCTACCCATGATAGGTTTGGGAGTTTTATCTCCAAATATAACCATGCCACCTTTGTACTTATCTATATGTACAAATCTTTCTTTGTCACATGTCATGTGATGTGAACACCCATTGTCTATGATCCAGTCTATTCTGATGTCTGCTTTGGAAACTAATGCTAATTCTTGTGCTTCTTTTTCATCTTCAATGTCCATCTCCTCGAGCATTTTCTCAATGTCTTTAATGGCAATGAATCCAATTTCATCTTCTCCTGAATCATCATTAGTCACACCATATTTAGCATGATAGCATTCCTTAGTATATTTGGGCTTGTAATCTAATCTGAACTTCTTGACTCTTGTAGGACACTTGGATGCAAAGTGGCCAACTTTGTTGCATGAAAAACATTTGAATGGTAGATGTCCTTCATATTTCCCTTTACCTTTTCTTTCCTTATTGGAAATCATAGCAATGATTTCTTCTAGTTCAATATCAACTTCTTCCTTCTCATTAAAGCTGCTTAAAGATTTCTTACCATGGAATGAGGCTTTGAAAGTTGTTTCCATTTTAGGTTTTGCCTTTAATCTTGATATCTCAAATGAAGATATTTTGTCGATCGGGGTTTCTCTTTTGAATTCCTTTGAGAATTGCATGGTTTCATCCAAGATATTAATCCTTCTTTCATAATATGTTGTCAATGTCGTCATCATTTTGTCCATTATATCATCCTCTAAAAATTTTCCACCATTGTTCCTGATGCCTGATACTGCTTCATTAATCCTTTGATTGTAAGCTCTAATGTTTTCTTCAGGTAGCATCTCTAAATTATTGTATCTTTTCTTTCATGTCTTTCTGCGCACATTCTTTTCTTGGATGTCTCCTTCAAACATATCTTCTAAGTATTTTCAAATTGAATATGCTTTTTCTGCCTTCTTGATCTCAGAAAATTCACTGTCAGATAGGGCATTGATTAGGGCCTCCTTGGCAATTGCATTTTGAGTGAATACTTCCTTTTGTTTAATTGTAGAGTCTTCTTCTGCAAGGTCTTTCAAGGTGGGAACATCAATTGCATGAGTGGCAATCTCATAGATCTCAAATCCAATGCACTGAAGATGTGTTATCATTTTGTTCTTCTAGTCAAGATAGTTCTCTCCATCAAACTTAGGACTCTCTTTCCTGAAGTATGCCATTTGATCTACCTTAAGCGGTTAGGCTTTCTCTCCAAGGCACTTGGCTCTTATACCAATTGTTGGAATAGTATGAAAGGATAACTGAGAGGGGGGGTGAATCAGTTATCCACTAGTTTAATTATTTTCTTCAATTAATTATAGAACAACATTAATCATTATAGGTAAAAAATCCGGTGGGAATTAACACCCACAAAGAACTATACTTGAGTATAATTATCCCTGTTAGAAGATCTTGCAACCCTATTAGGAGTTGTTCTTTACAATGCAATAAGTACAGTGACCTAGTTAAGGGTTTGACCCTGTTAGGAGTCTTTTACAAATAACCCTGTTAGGGGTGATGACCCACTATCCAAAAAGCTCACTGCTAAAATGATGAAGGTTGCAACCTTTAGTAAAATAGATATGCACTATATCTAATAAATGAATTGTTTGAGTAGACCTGCTATCTTGATCAGTTCTAGTGTATTGTATGCTTTCACTTCTTCACATAGATCTTTTCTTGATGAATGAAATGTCTTTACTGTCCCAAAACAACGGACATTATGTTCTGTACTTTTTTTTGTCTCTCATCTTATCATTCACACTTAGCATTCATCAAATGAACTACTATAAGTATCTTCCCCAAAAGATGTGATCTTAGTCAGCTTTAGGAGTTCCTTCAATACTTCTTTAGTCAGCCAAATCAAGCATGCAACCTGATTAGAACCACGCAACTCAAACTGAATAGATGCGACGCTTCACATAGTCGGCTCTACCAAATTAACTCAATCATCCTTCTTTTGTTAGAACACATTTAACGCCTTTAGATAATTATCATTAACTCATAACTAAACATTAATACAAACATGCATATCCTGATGATAGGCGTAACTCAAGAAATAATGTAAATACGTCAGCTCTTAACAGATAATCTCCAGAAACTGTAACTGCCTAAATAGATTACCATAACTCCACTAAGACTGCATCTCTGAATCTGCGTGAATGCATATAGCAACGAGAACATGTCTACACCATGTAAATAAACACACAAGGCTCCAAAACATCTGTACTAATAATTGCATATAGGACACCTCTATATATTATATGTTGTCATCAATGACAAACATACAATCAACAATTTGCACAAAAGCAAATCTCCAATAGGCCAAGTAGAGGAGTTCTCAATCAAGCAAGAAGATCCTTTTTCCATCTACATGCATTCATCCATCCATCCTTCAAGACAATAGTCCATCAAGAAGAACAACATTGAAGATATTTAAGGAGTATTCACAGATTTATGCATTTGTAAAAGGCATCCTTGATTCTTCCTTCCAATATTCAAAGTCAAAAGACAACTACATTAAAGCAACATGCAAGTATATTCATAGACATCACAATCTTAATATCGATTTATGAAGGTATATACATTTACAAGGTAGATCTAATATTTACCTTTACATTTACACACTTTCCTTTCATGCAATCTCATTTATATTTCAAGGTTTGATTCCTAAACTGAGATTTGACCATTGAAAAACCCTTTCAAATCAACAATTTTTATTTTTCTGTGTGTAGAAGCAGGTGGCAGACACATCGGGACTTAATCCAAAAAGTATAGGATTTGATAGAAAATCTTTAAATGAGATCAGCTAAAAACATTGAGAACAGGACAAATTTTGCAACCTCTTCCTAGGAACAAGATGGTTTTCGCAACCTCTTCCCTGCATTTTAGCCTCAAACTGAAACCACTGGTCAATATTGTCCTTTAGTTGTTGTTTCAGGTACCTATAGGTTATTGTTTATTTTTGTCAGTCTACGTATGCTGAAACTTTCCATTTCTACCTATTTATCCCTCTAGCTTGCATTAGTCAATCATATTCCCTTAAATCCAACTTATTATAATACATTATTGTGAGGAAACATTGACACACTTAGAACTTAAGTCTTACTTGGGCCTAGTGTGGCATCTTCCTTCTAATTGTGCATTAGGAAAAGGAGGACAATTCCCTTTGATCATTGCATCCCCCTTTTTCTTATTGTACAAAATCAAACTCACCTTCGGGGTGTGAAGTGGCCCTCATGTGCCTCCACCATCGGTCACTCCAGATCGATGAGACCTTGCAGTGCTTCTACTCATCAGTGACAGACCACCAGCAGATCACAGCAACGACTCTATACCCTTATTCTTTCAGGTCACTATCATTTTGTGTTGGATTTTTTTCTGCTCGGGAAGGACTCCTAGTCCTTGCCCTAGTGGTTCTTTTTTCTCTGCTTCTTCTTGTTTGGTTCCTTGTTCTTTTTGTTGTTCCCCCGACCACTATTTGGTGGTCTGTTGGTTTCTTGTTTTTTGGTTGTTTGTTTCTTGTCCCATAGACCCTTGTTGGTATTTCATTGGACATTAATAAATTTATCTTATCTTATCTTGTCATGAACACATCCTTCATGAACATATGAACCCATACCACACTATACCTACATCAACTCACAACATCACATGCCAAAATATTGTCATTATGACTCCCATGTATACACATATATACATATATGTACTTGTATAAAGATTTCACTTGAAGCATCCAATCCACACCATCTCAGTTGTCTCCAATATCTAATATAGTCTGACCAACACATATTAACATTGACCAACACATACTAAGATTGTCATGAATGTTCTGACTATCTCCATTAACATCTAACTCCCCCTTTGACAATGCACTTGACCTAGTTGACATCAATGTGAACAACAACTCGTCTTCAATTACCAATCATGCCAACAAGTCTATTATTAAATTCGGAAGCTTATGTTTATATTATGTTATCTCGTCAACTTTAGGCCACCCAAGTAAAAGTTGCTTCAATTGAATAAAAAAAAATTCTTTTAGATATTTTTTATATTAATGGGGTATCTTATATTAGTTGTTATTTTTTAATTAACTTAATGACTCTAATTGAAAATGAATTTGTGTTCTTATTTGGCCATCTTTGTTTTATTAAAAAAAAACTAATTTGTTTCTTACATGCTAAATATATATTTCCCCTCAAATAAGAGACCTAAAAACTATGTTTTAAAATTTTTCCCTCAATGATTTAGAAATCTTCACGTTTACATCTACACAGTTGAATTCTAATAGTAATATCGCAATTTGATTTGTTATGGAATATATGTCCTACTTATAAATTTCATATCAACTAAGAGATTTGACTCCAAACAACATACACAGTCCAATATGCCATGACTACTATGCCAACAAAAATAATGTCACAATTAAAATAGCCCACCTATTGACTCTATAGATTATAAATGAATATGTTTACTTACTCTACCACCCTTCTCTTCTATAAATAATTAATAATTAATAATAAATAACAAATAAAATATTCACATAATTGTTAAAACTATCCCTTCAATTCCAATACACCTCCAAAAACTAAAACATCCACATAAACATGTCAATTGCTGACACCTCTAATTAAAAAACAAAGGTGAAAGCATCTTAACAATGCATGATACTTTCGCCTTCTCTGGTCGTCTCTGGTGGCCCTGCTCACGGGGATGCTGTCGTCAACACCCTTTCCCTTGCTTTTCCCACTGCTTCTCGTGGGTCGTTGTCTACTGTAGGACTCTCGGTGTAGGTTACTATAAAGTTTACGACCCCCTTCAGTGTTGTGGAATCCACTGTTCTGTGTGCTTCCTCAAGGCTTGGCATTTCTCCTGATGACTTCCCTTCCCGCCCACCGCTCCACGCTGCTACTTGGGGGTCCATGGGTGACATTGGGATTCCTTTTGTTGTCGTTGGCCTGTCTTTGGGGCTTCTGATTGTGGATGCATGTGTGCCTTCGCTGGGATATTTTTTCAAGTATGCGTGCTCAACTGATATCGTCGTTGAATGTTGCCTCCCTCAAACTTGTTGCCTCGGCGCCGGTCCTGGGTATTGGGATGTCTTCTCCTAATGTTGATGGTGTTGGCCCCATGAGTGCTATGGAGGGAATCCCCCCACACCAACCCAAAAAAAAAAATCTACAGCTATGGGTGGCCCCTGCCAAGTCTGCTGCAACCATCCCTTCTAGGGAGAAATCCCGACTTATTGCCTGTGCCAAGGCCTCCCTTATGGTGGTTTGCGGTCCAGAGGTGATGGAGAATGTGGATTTCTACTAGCGTCATGGTTTGGTCTGCAGTTTTGTAGGTCTTTGGCCCTCTATTTCAGATTTACACTACTGGGTAACTAGTTCTCGAGACCCTTAACTTCTAGTGACATTGAGATATATACTTGTGCAAAGGTTTTTTCTATTGCTTCATTTTCCTCTTCTGAAGATCGTGATTTAATATTGAACAAGTTGTGGGTTTGGGGAAATCATTCCATTTCTGCAAAACCCTGGACTGTTTCTTTCAACCCTTTTAGGACCCGTTTGGTGCAAGGAATTAACCTGGAATACGCTGGAATAAGCATTAGTTAATGCTAGAATAAATTTATTCTCTGTTTGTGGGCATTTTCCTTATTCTCGAATTAGAAAACTTATCCCCATTTTGGGGCTTATTCC
>MU224613.1:1927796-1949139 GCA_018584345.1 Thuja plicata
AATTTAAAACCTCCCTTCGCACACAAATGATCCTTTTTCAATTCACATTATTTATGATTTCCCCATAACTTCTTTCATAAGTTACAATTAATTACGAAGATAATAAACTTTTGTTCAACATACTATTTAAATATTCAATTTACATTGTTTTCTTTTGGTGCCCAAATATGTCTTTTTATTTCTACATGATTAGTGTCACACAATTTGTCCACACTACCTTAAACACATTCTCATTTCACCATATCTTGCCCGTAAAAACATTACATAATAGGCAAGAACTTTGACGCTTGCGTCTCTTGTTTAACATACAAACATACATATGTGTAATTCGAACTCTAAAACCCGAAATACACAATGGTCGAGCATTTCACATAACATTGCATATTATAATACATGCTATAGTGCAAAATGAGAACTCCAAGTTACACTAAAAACGCAGATTAAATCAAAACGTCGAGCCTTCTTACATACTTATATCTCAAATCAAAACGTTTAACCTATCTCAAATTGCATTGCGACTGGTCTGGGTGATGTGTTCGACGCAGGCATTATACTAATTTTTCACCTTGAATTCATATCATTCTTCAGCATTCTTGTTGCATCTTTTTCTGTTGAGTCTTTCTAGGTATGCATGTCATTTTTATAGGCGGGTTTGTCTTGCTTGTTTTTGTTGACCCTCTTCTATTTTAGCTTCGTTTCAGGGTTTGTTTTAGGTTTGAGATAGACATAATCTTGATGTTGTTTTTCTATGGTCTTGTTTTTGTTAGAGTTGCGGTTTTGTATCTCTGTTATGTGTGTTATCTGTTTAAAAAAAACTCTACTTTTGTTCTTTCATGGTTCCCGTGATTTGCACCCTTATGGTCTTCGAATTTCATAAGCTTTTTTCTTTTGTTTGCAGAATCTGAAATAAGCTTTGTTGAGACGGAATTTCAAGTTTTGTTTGCAATTTGAAATATATGTTTCTTTCCATGAACTGCATGTCCCTTCAACATGCTATTGAAGTTTTTCATTGCAATACAATAAACTAATTACATGCCAGTTTTTATTACACTTGATTTTTCACCCCAACTTCATTTGTTCAGAGTTTTAAATATCATTAGCAACCAAAACAAGTAATACATATGTGTAATCGGGGGTTTTTATACTAATTACACATGTATTATTTTTCTTTTATCTTATAAAAATCAGAGCTTTTCTTACATATTACATGCTTAACAACACGTGATTTCATGTGCAAACCTATCCAAAACCTCCAATTTTATGCCTTTTAAGAGTAAATTGGACTTTTTCACACCCATCCATTACATGTAATCCTACGTGCAATCACAGCATGAAACTCCGGTTGCATTGTGTTTTAAACCTACCTTGCTCCCAAATCAGGATTTTTGATATCCATTACATGTAATTTTACGTGCAGTCACCTCTGAAATCTCCGACTACATACCTATTATATATGCATGTAGGGGTTTTCACATATACTACGTCTTTTGTAACATGTAGTTCTATGTGCAATCGCATCCAAAAACCCCGACTACAGTCAATTTTATCCATTGTAATTGCAAATACAAATGCAATCAGGGATTTTTGTTCCGATTACATAATGAACTACACATGTAATTACATATGCAATCTCATGTGTAGTGGAGGTCAAAAACTTTGATTACACGTAAAACGTTTTGTTTTCCCCTTGTAACTAGAACTTTTTGTTCTGATTACATAAACTTTTACAAGATGAACTACACTTGTGCCTTCGTGTACAATGTGTTCCAAAATCCTGAATTGCAACCATCAAAGCAACTTTTTCACCCCAGCTCTGTTTAAAGCCTTGTTTGCACACACATTCTTCCAAGTTTGAAAATCAAAGCATGAGCTTTGTTTGATGTTATTTTTCACACAATGGAGAATGATATGGAACTAACATCAAAACATATGACATCGTGTTGTTTTGGTCCTTCCATCTTAGTGCTACAAGTTCTCATCCAATGTCTGAAGAGTCGACCACCATACCTTAGAAAAAGATGAAATTCAAGTTTCATAAATACCAGAATCACATCATTCTTACCTTAGTGGTCTCAAACATAGATGAGATCAAGGATACCGAGATCAGGAACATGGATATGTTTGAGTTCATTCAAAGGACAAAGGTAGAGAAACCAATTGGTGAAATGAAAAAACTCCTCAAGAGTCATATTCACATGCTTTCAACCTTTCAAGTAGCAGTACTGGAACCTGAGTTTATTTTGGCATGTGCAGTCAGAGATGCAAATAGTAAAATAATCATGAGGCTAGATGCAGAGGCCATTGACAAGATCTTCCATGTTGCTACCACACTTGTGTATGCAGACATCTCTTATGAGAAGGCTTTAGATTACTAAAACAGAAGGGAAGAATGCAAAAGGGAGATCAATACCATTTGGTTTGTCAAATAGAGGCAATCAATTTCAACCTGGTGGCCAGTAACACTATATAGAACTGAGTTCAAGAAGGAGATCAATGACATGATCACTCTCTTAAGCAGAATGTGAGGACTGAAGAAATCAAATGGTTTTGAGCCATGGATGTATCAATACATTGTCATTGTCAAGAAGGGGAGGCAACAGATATTCTGGGCAAAGTTAATCAGTGACTCTTTGTGTGAATAATTGTCAAAAGTATCTACCACTCTAACATTTGACATGAATTCATATCATGTGTACATAGTTGGACCCTTCTAAGCATTGTAAAGACTCTCCTATGATGGGGAGAGAAGTAAGGTGTCAGTATGGAAATCCTTCATCAGTTGCCTATGGCCACAAAAAGACATCATTACCGCAGACTCCAAGATGTCTTATTTAGTCATTTCATGTGCTTGTTTGATAAAACACTTGAGAACATAAGGGTTTCTAAGGCAGCATGGAGGAAGGTGAATAAATATGGATGCTTGTTCCTATAGTTCCCAACTTTCACTTACATGAGTGTTGGATGCTTTGATGATCATCCATATATGTTACCAAGATATCAAACTGACAATATTATTCTGATGGAGTTGGGGAGATAGTTGATGTACGTGCATACAAAACAATCTGTGGCACACAAGGCCAGATTTGCAATTTCTACCCAGCATTCCTTGGTCATTGGTACGTATTCTCTAACTTCTACCACAAAGGCAAACACTATGGAGATGGAACTTCAAGAAATCAAACTTAGGAAGTTTAAAATCAAAAGAGATTTTGACTACTGAGGCATGAAGGACAAAATCAAGAGGGCTTTCACTCATGTCCACCGTATTGAAGATGTCTAGATAGACCTTTGTACGGATAAGGACATCAGAATAATGCAATATTGCAAACTTACCATAGAAAAAATCATTGATTTGGATCTTGCCAACATTCCAAAAGGAATGGAAGATGATGGAAACATTCTAGATCTAGAATATGAAGAAGAAAGGGTTGCAGATCAAGACCTCCCCATATTTCAATGGTCCTTGAAAGAAAACACTTCCATTACTGACAATTTTAATCTATTGTGGCTAATACCCATGCTTGGCTTGAGAGGAAAGGTATTAAGATGAGGAGATACAAGTCAGGGTCTCATGATGATACAACTGGACTTGTATGCCAGAAATCAGAGGTGAGAACCAAGAATAAAGAGAATGATTCCTCCCTTGGAACCAAAATAAAGTTCAAGATCATATCAAAGGAGAAGACTCAATTGGATCCTTCTGGCAAAGGGAAAGAACAAGTTGTGATTCAGGAATTTGTTGAGGAAGAAGGTCAACATGAAGTGTAGGAGCTTCCAACCACACCAGATGCAGAACCTACCCCCAATGAAACTCCACAGGTATCCATTCCTGTGAATGGATTTGTTTTACAGTCTTGATCCCTCTTGTTCGACTGTCTATAACTTCTCAAGCCACTGAGTTTGTTCTTGACACGCCTCATGATAATTTGGCTAACGTGTCTCATATGATTCTCACCCAAGTTCACCTACATTAGTTGAAGGTTATTCTACCCTAAGTGACTTTGACAGATTTTATGGCTAAATCAATCTCTCATGTGACTAGAGAAACTATCCCCTTTGTTATTCAAACTAAAACACCAACGATTGTTTCAACCACAACACATACCTAGCCTAGTTCATCAAGTGCTATAGTCGAAGAGACTCAAACTGAACTTTCTGACCTTCCTCATTGACTAAGTGTTGTTGTCTCCAAGAGGAAGAAACAAGAAGTTTCTCCAGATGACTTTGACTTTAAACAACTGAAGCAATTCAGGACTAGGGGCACTAAGAAAGCTAAGATTGATTCAAGGGTTCAGGTAGATAAAGACAAAATAATATGTGGAGTAGTCGAACCCCTTGTAGATAAGCCTCGGGAAGAAATGCAACTTGTTGATTTCAAGATTATCAGACTTGATTTTGGTAAACAAACACATAATGGTATTAGCAATGATGCCCAAGAATTTATAGCTATGTTGGCACAAGATTATGATGAACTTAAAAAGGACCAGTTGAAAAACAAAATGAACTACTCATGGTGATGATTCGAAAGATCACCAATCTTCAGAGGAGGTTGATCCATTGACATCTTCTATTACTGAGGAGTCCATTAAGCAAGTTGAGAAAGCTGGAGAAATAGCTACATTCATTAATGCATGGGTTGGCAAGTTAATTGTACAAGGAACATAGCTGATAAGGGAAGCACTCCAAGTTTTAACATATGCAAAGAAGTGTCAACTAATAAGCTAAATGAGGTTCTAGGAACTTTTTGTCAAGACTTGGGGTCTCTCGAAAAGGATTTGGAAATTTGGAACAAATTTTCTAATTTGAAACTAAAGGTGCTTTGCGAGAATGGAGTCATACCTTCTCATGAGAAATGCATTGAGTACAAGGAACTACTAGTAAACAAAGGTTAGGTCATTGAAGGCTTGGTTACAAATGTGGAAGCAACAATTGAAACTTGTACTAAGAAGGAACAAGAGATCGATGCCAAGTTTTAAGAAATGTTATGCAAATTGATAAATGATGATCAAGAGTTGATTCCAAAAGATACTGTAGCTTCAGAACTTCAACGGACGATTCATCAAAACTTGAGGCATCTCATTTCACATTGATTTCCCTTGACAGGCTCACAAGTTACCAATTTTTGCTTGATCAACTCCAAACCATTCTTGAGGAAAATTGGACAATAATTTTTAGGTGTTTTGATGCAGTCATCAAAATGATTGTTGTTGCAAAGAACACAAGTGTGTTAGATCCTGGTGAAGTACAAGAAAGCATCTACATATTCCAAGAACTCATGGCACAAAATGAAGAAGTGCCTCCAAGCACTTCGATTTTTTAGGCTTTCTAGGATTTTAGATTTGGATTTAGTAATTCTATTTTGTCAAACTGCATGTGTAGCAAAAAAGCACAATCGCACATGACTACATTTTGTGTCGAATTGTAAAATGCAATTGCCTATAACAACATTACATGTCAAGTTAGAATAGGACTATATTGTTGAATAAGTCAATAGTTTGTTAGAATCCTCCCACCTTTTTCTCTCATCCCCTCACCTGTATATCTGAGAGGGATTCATTGTAATTACCATCTTTATTGTATGCAAATAGACTATGCCAAATTTGTTGCAACAATAGAGACTTTGTGTTTTATTGTTCAAATTGCTATCAAGTGAATAAAAGAGCAAGTGCATTTCAAGCTGCGTTGAAGGAGCTTGTGATATTAAATATGTGTTCTTATGTCACATTTGTGAAATCATCTTGAATTTATTGAGAAGATGCATATACTATTTGTGTTATTGTAAAAGACATTCAATCTCTTTTTTGTTTGTAAACTTTGTATTACGGCTTTGTGGATTGAAATAGAGTTAGTTAATAGAGAACAAGAACGAACTGAAAGACTTTGTGCCTCAATTCCAGTTCTTCGAACAAGTTCAATAGTGCACCACTTTAACAAACTGTTATGTGTTGCATGTTATTATTTAATCGTTTTGGGAAAAACTGCAGAAGACATTGAATTTTTTTAACTCTCTTTTTAGAATAGAAGAACTGGTGTGCTTCTTATTGTTCTTACGTTTATCAAAGACTATTGGTATTATTATTGCAGTAGGTGTTTTTTAGTGAAAGGTTTTGTATAAGGAATTTATTAAAGTTGTGTATCAATCCTGAAAAGAGGAATTGATTTGTTGTCCCGCCCAAATTTTAATTTCTAGTTGAGTACTTGCTGAATAGAATAGTGATAAGAAAGACATCTCCCCTGTTGTTGAGAAGAGAGAGATATCTCAAGTACACGTCTAAAATCACTATTTTGCAAGTTGTTAAGTTACTTGCAAAATATTTAGCCAACACTGTGGAACACCTTTTCCGCCTTTAGGTTGTGGTTGTGTAAGGGTCAGCACCCTTGTTATGCTGCTGATTTTAATAAAAAACAATTAATATGGGCTTTAGCAATAAAAAAAAGTGTCTACATCAAATAAGTTAGATTTCAAATAACAGTCCACAGAAAAAGGAAGCACATTTATTAAAAAATTGAACAACCCACAAAAAGGTATAGCGAAAATCTGCTATACTTTTTTGTGATTCAAAGCTGTATGCAAACCCAAATTTTTACTAAATGTCTCTCTGCAGAATGTAATGGAAAGGTTAAAATCTTATAGACACATTTCTAGAGTTATGGAGTAAATTTTTATCCCTGAAAACATTAATTAAGATGGTCTCAAAAACCATTGACCATTGAGAGAAAAATATTGTAGGAAACAGAAATGAAGAATGAATCTCACTTTCATAAATTTCCAATTCACAAAATGCCTCCACTAAAAGCTAGTTAAAGATGCTCATGTTGGATACATTAATTTTGAACAAGGATAAAACAAGATATAGTTCTTTCAGTCAACCTCTGGTTGTAGACCATGAAATTGATGATAGAATAGAAATGGATAACCGTGACTCTTCCTTTCTTGTTAGACAAATAATTGTAATAATAATAGCAGGATTAATAATCAATATCGATAGTTCATGCTCCGTGGACACTAGTGCATGTATATAAATATCCCTCAATTGTACACATTTTGTAGATTAGATTGGATACTTAGCTGCTAGGAAAGCAAAAGAAATATTAATGAGGTAATATTGATTATAAAGAAAGCTCAAGTATACATATATCAAATACTATACAGAATATAGGATAAATTATACCAAACAATCACTCCTCGGTTGATGTTGCAGGATAAAATTAGTATGGTCTTTATGTGGTATATGTCATCAGTTTATAGATAAAAGAGAAAGCTTGTAAGCGTCAACTTGTCCTGCCACTGAAGAATTAGTAGATGTTAGCTGTGTGCCTCAAATGGCCTGATTGATTTCAAAAGGAAAATGCAACCTACAAATAAAGAGATAAAAAGATTCAGCCACTACCCAAACAAAAAGTACCAACCAATTGAACAGCATTTTAAAGATAGAGAGTTAGTAAAGATTATATCCTTACCTGTCAATCCCAAAGAAGACTTGATGCATAGAAAACACGTTTAAATCCAATTAATAATGCCTGAAGCTTTCTCAAAGGTCAAGCTAAGATCCATCTGTGTGTATGTTGAAGTTGAACTAAACAACTGGTATTAAATCACATCCGTTGGCACTGGAAGCACTACTATCACTGAACATTAGAATTTGCTTCCAAATTAGGAAGCTGATGGAAACTTCTTGTAGTTTCTCCTCAGATTTAAAGCATAGACATCTGCTTGTGGATCCCTGCCAGCCTGTGCCGGCTAGGGAATTTGTGTGTTTCCATCATCATCTGAATCAAATAGAGTGTGGCTGGACACTGGAAGTTGATCATCTTGATCCATTTCTTTACTATTATCTACATCTTCTCCAGACAATACTGTACTTTCATCCCCAACAACCTCGGAACTGATAATAACAGGGTTGTTCATTACATATTCATAATTTTCTGCCCCCTTACGAACAATAATCTTCATATCTTCAGCAGAATAGCTTCTTGGTAATGTTCCCATATTCATTTTAAATCTATTGTCAACAGTGGATCTACGCCACCCAAAATTTCCTGCCCGTTGCAGAGCAGATTTTAAGGGCAATAAATACCTCTGGGAAGCAGAGAGGTTTGTTCCTGAAGAATTTGCTATTGGCTCCTCATATCTTTCTTGGGTAGAAGAGCTACTTTCTTTGTTGTGAACACTTACTTGATACATGCTTGAAGAGTGTGACCTCCAATATGTACTCCCTGACTTTTGCAAAGCAGAATCCCATACAGCTCGTATGGTATTGCTTTTGCGAGAAATATTTGATTGATCTAGCTTTCCTCCATTTCTTAATGACACAACAAATTAGGTTAAATCAGCTGTATAAATTGTTAAGTCACAATCAATGATTTCTAAGGTAATTGAATAAGAATGGGCAGCCAACAAAATAAAACCAAAAATGAAAAGGCTTGCAATATTTCATTCTGAGGATCCCATAACAGCAAAAACAAGAAACTGCCCTACATATAACCAACCTGTTATAACACATATATGAAATGACTTAACGAAAATTATGAGCCTCTAGGAGACATTAAGTGTTAAGAATCTTTAAAATGTGAATAAAACATAAACAGAATGCAACAATTTTAAAAGGAAAAACTCAATCTGATATAACATCACTTGCTGAAACAAAAAAAATTAGCCACAAAGTTTAGATTCATTAAAATTTGTTTAAATTATTTCCAAAACAAACACGAAATGTTCATAAATGAGAAATTAATAATGTAACAGTTCTTAGTACTTGCAAGTGAAATACTCTGCTACATTTGGAAAAAGAAGTAAAAAAGTTATGAGCAGGAATCTGAAACTCCCAACCAAATATAAGGCTAAAGCTAGAAGGTGAAAATATACAATAGCTACAACTGTATTGTCTCATCAATGCCTGTTGAAGATTAATGGCCTATATGGTCGCAAATTCAAATTTATTGAATCTCTTCTACAAGTTTACTAAGTCAACCCTGTAGTCATTATCCTCTTCCTGATAATGGATCACTGAGTGTGATCTAAAACATCAATTAAAAAACATACACAGTTGATTCCAGAAGTAATCTTTTGGATACTACATGGACTGTGGAAAACTAATGACAACTATGATTGACTTATTATGTTTTGTTAGTTTGCTTATGCCTGACTGTGTAGTTGCCAGTTTGTAGGTAGTTATTAGGAATTAGTTGTCAACAGTTGTGTTCTGTTTGGCAACCATCAAGTACTTTAAAGACTTAACATCAACTGGCAAGGTAGTCTAATTTGCTACAGAATCCTAGTTTAAAATTGAATTGTCCAAGAAATAACTTTGAATATAACAATCAATGATCTTCATCTACAGTTATCTAGTATGTACCTTATTATGCACGATTGAACAGTTTTAAAGATATTTTCTACCTTCTTCTAGCAGGAGTTCATCTACTTCAAGGTGTTGAATGGTAACAAATATTGAATATATTTCAATAAATTAATGATTTCATTTTATCAATTTTAACTGGGAAGGTTAGCAACATGCACTTAGGGATTTATACACCCAACAATTAAGTTGGTACATCCCACAGGAAAAGAATACGGTTCTAGGAAGGGCAATAATATTTGTCATTGAATGTTAAAATTATTAATCCATAAACTGGGACAGCCTGCCACACTCCAATCGTTAACAAGCGGATTTAATGAGATGCCCTCAAACTAACTCAATATGCACCAACACAACCTATAATGGATGTCAATCTCCACTGCATATGCACATTAAGGAAAAACAGAGAACAAGTCAAACATGAAAATAAAATAAGTATTGCAATACACAAAATACCTATGTTCCACGGTGTTACGGGGATAGGGACGGGGACGGGGACGGGGACAGGGGTACAAGCAGTATACAATTTTTTTAAATATATATATGAATTTTTTAAAATATATTAAGATATTGTCCAAGGGGTTTAGCTTAGTTGGTTTAAGCAATGAGTTCTCATTGTAGAGACCCTGGTTCAAATCCCAAGGGGGACATCTTTGTGGAATTCTAAGTTGTGACTCTTGGTCGTCCATTGGTTGTATTTGTCTCATTGTAAAAGGTGGATTTATAAGTTGTGACTCTTGGTCTTCCATTCGTTGTTTCTAGAGTGGCTGCTCGTAAGGAGCTCGTATTTGTCTTAGTTTGATGGTTGAATAAAAAAATTTTGTAATGCTCGAATGAGCATAAGATTTGCAATGATTTATAATATAAAAATATATATTAAGATATTATAGATAGAGGGAAAGAGAGAGATGTCAATAATTGATAACAATAAGACAATATGCAAATAAATCACGAATTCACGAGTTACAACAATAGTATAACATCAAAATTGGTAACAGTAGAAGTATGAATCACTAGTATAACAGCATTATAACAATAGTTCTATATGGGCCAGCACCCTTGATTTTGCTGATTTATATATCAAAAACAATAGTCTCAAACATCAAAACCATGGTCTATCAAATATAAATATCCAAATCAATATAAAATTTTATATTTTTTGATATTTAGATTTTAGTTTTTACTTTTATTTTTTTTCTGTTATTAAATATAATTTTAAATTTAATAGCTTTATATATATATATATATATTGACTTGAATTGTTTTTCATTGAATGGCTAATAATTAAATATTTAAAAGATATTAAATTAAATTTATAATTATAATATATTTTTATTTAATATATAAATATTTTAACATATTTTATTTAATAAATTAATACGAAAAAATTAATATGTTTATTATGATGAATATTAAAAAATTTAAATTAAATATTAGATTTATAATTTTAATATATATATTTATATATATTGCGCCAAAGGTATCCCCGCGACCTAGCCTAGCACCGAACCTGCCTTACCTTGGTCTTACTTATTGCCAAGTTGGGTTCAAGAAGGGGCGAGATGAGGTGAGACTAATCCTCTGGGGATGTACCAAGCTACCCGCAAGCCAGATGCATCAAGCGAATCCGGGCTTTGGAATCGAACTCAAGACCACTGGGGAGCAAACCCAAGGCTCAAGCCAACACCGCTACCCATGCAGACTTTTAATATTTATTATTATTTGATATATTTATTAAAATTTTAAGCATATTCAATCATGAATTTTTTTGCTGATTTTTTTCTCATGCCGAACTTCATTTGAATTTTATCATTTGCAAACACAAATTCGAACCTTGTGGGCACCCCACAGTGCCGCTTTGGCAAAAAGTATTTAGAAAAAAAAGTGTTTTTTTTCATTTTTTAATGCCAAAAATTATCTGAATGTGTAGAGGGCACCTATACATTTTAGGGACAAATAGGGGACATTTTGGTGTCCCCTAGGCATTTCGGGGACGGCTAGCCATCTCCAAATGTCAAGGGGTGTTTCTTGTCATTTCCTGCTGTTTTTTGCATTCGGGGACGGCTGGGGGACGTTTCCTTTTCGTCCCCCCATCCCCAAAATGTCTCGAGGACAGGGACGAGTCCCCTAGGGGCAAGGAACGCGTCCCTGTGAAACATAGCAAAATACCACTTGAGAAACCATCAAATAGATACAGAACTAGAGTAAGAGTGAGCATTTGCTCCTTGTGCCACCAATCCACAATAATTCAAGCAATTACACTGCCATCATGGCTTTACAAAGCTCCACTTCACATTGTGAGCTTTCACACCTTCGTACTATCCTAAAGATGACATATCATTGTAAAACTTCTACTACAGCTACAAAAAAGACTATAACCTACAAAGATTGGAGAAGACGACTAAAATCCCCAAGTCCAAAAATTGAGAAGACAAAACCCCGACTCCAAAAAACAACCCACATCCTCCAAAACCTAAAGACTAAACACAGATTAGAAAACGTGATTTCTTGGAATAGGTGGAGCACTCAAATAAATCTGGAACTTCCATTGTACTTGCAACTACTCTTTACATAAAAGGAAACTATTACATGCACTTGCAACAGTCTTAAGATGGACTAAAACCATCAATAGAATGATAGTCCCCCCACTTCCAAGCATGAAATCTCTGCTAAAACTTTCCTCCAGCCAAATACAAGACCAATAGGAAGAGAACCCAAAGCATCGCATAGTTTGGAACCCCAAAAAAGTCACTCTTTTTGCTCTTTAATCAAAAATGTGACTATTTGGCTTTCATACAACTATTGTTATTTTTTGGCAGCATGTATGATACCTATTCTGCCCCAGATGATGATTATACCAAGTCGCCAAATTAACCTCATAATTTTCAAATTTCAAAAACATCCAGCATTCTTCAGCAACAAGTGTACGACTTCATCAGAAAACTGTGATCTTCAACAGCACTTTGGCAACAACTTCCTGTAACCATAACGTTCACATCCAAATTCAATGCAGTACCATTTGTTTGAAACTACAAAGTTTTTAATGAAGAATGTAACTATAAAAATATTCATCCTTTTGACTCACTTTGACCACTATATTCTACCTTGGAACAGAGCTGCACTTATGACATGGCCCAAATGGTTCAAATGTCAAAAACACAACCGACTTTTTTTTGCATCACCTCCTTCACTAGGAGGTTTTTGGTTTCAAAAAAAACTCAATAAATTGAGAACCAACTGAAGAACTCTAATCTCAAAAGTCCTCAAGATGGCTCTGGCTCTATTTTTCAGCCCTTGGTTTTGGCTTCTTAAACCTCATGTATGCTTCACTTTCTCTCCAACCTTGCACTTTAGAACTAATCAACAAAACCCTGCACATATGAGATGTTAACAAACGCCAAGCACCAAGGATTCATTTTGATAACACTTCCTCAAAAGGAAAAATTGACTCTAATACCACCAAATTATACATTGGAACAGTTATGCTACAATCCAATCATCGACACACAAATTTAATGAAATGCCCTAAACTACATCAGCATGCACCAACACTGCTTATAATAGATGTCAATCCCCATGGCATGTGCAAATCAAGGAAAAATAGAGAACAAATCAAACATGTGGAAATAAAATAAATATTGCTCTATAGAGTTGCACCGCACAAAAGGCCATTGGAGAAACCTCCAAATGGGTAGAAACTCCAATAAGAGTGAGCATTTGTATCTCATGCCACTAATCCACAACAATACAAGTGACTACATCACCCTCACAACTTTAAGCCATTTCACATTTTGAGCACCCACACAACCACATGCTGATCTAAAAATCACATGTCGTAACAACAACTACAACGACAAAAAATACTATAACGTCCAAAGAATATAGAGGACTAAAACCCCCAAATCCAAATAAGAAACTCCCACATCCTCCTTTACAAATGAGAGAAATCTAACAAAAGGCTAAACGCTAAGTAGCTGAAATGGGGTATGGGTACAGGTATGTGGCTTCAATATGCTATACAACAGATATCTTTGGGGGGCTGGCCACATTTTCGGTATGTCTGATATATATATATATATATATATAGATAGAGAGAGAGAGAGAGACACACACACTAGAGGACTAAAAACCCCATATCCAAATAAGAAACTCCCCCATCCTCCATTACAAATGAGAGAAATCTAACAAAAGGCTAAATGCTAAGTAGCTGAAATGGGATATGGGTACAGGTATGTGGCTTCAATATGCTATACAACAGATTTCTTTGGGGGGCTGGGCACATTTTGGGTGTGCACGCACAAGCGTACGCGTACATACATATGCATGTATTATGAATGTAGATACATACAAACATACATATGTATGTAGGTATGTATGGGTATATGTGTGTGTGGGGGGGTCCTAAAAAGTTAAAAATAGAATTAAGTTTACAATGCCATATATCACGCATATGCTAAATAAAACCATACCAATTTAAATTCAGTTGTTTCACTTTCAATAAAGAAGAATCAAACTTGGATGTCATGTTAGATAATCATTGTTTAATATTTAAATAATACAATTAGTAATCAGTTCACCAATCAGCATCATATAGGTCATCATCAAGACCAAAATCATCATCAACATTAACATTAGAAGATGCAAGTAATTAGGAGAACTAAATGGAACCTCACCACCACTTAGACTAAAAGCATGCTGCCTGCTCAACTCCTTAAAAATTAAAGATTGTCCAACAATTAAAAAAAGATCCAAGTCAATCGCTATAGTTCTACATCCCATAAGTTTTTTGCCACTTCCTCGCACTCATCATTTTTGTAAGAATGTGCAAGTTGGAATACACGTAAACTAGCTCCTTTTCTTTAGTTGATGCCAATTAGTAGCATTTTACTAGGTGGATGGAGTATGTACTCCAATTACATTCAGTTGAATAACTAGCAACCTATTGAAGCAAATGGAGTTCTCATTAGAGTTGTTAAATTAATCAATTGTAAATCAAACTTCAAATTTGAAAATATTCATTATTAAATGATAAAACCAAATTTAGAGTGGGTAAAAATTCATAAGCTGACTTGTGATTAAATTTTGATTGCAAGAACTCGGAGGTGTGGCAATTTATGGCACATAGAGCGGAAACACTTTAACCAATGGAGGCTACAAAATCACCAAACTCACTTGTAACTGCACCTTCCATATCAGGATTGAAAAAGAATCTACAAAGAGCTTTCCTAAGCCCTACAGTAGCTTTTGCATCATGGTATGGTGGCACCCTTGTTGAAATGGCAAGGATCTCTTTCCCTAATTGTTTCTTTGCATAAGATTTTAGGTCCTAAAGGTGCTGAAAGATCTCAAACTAATGTCAAATAAAGTACACCCAAGCATAATTGGAAACTGTCATCAATGAATGGAAAACATATCTAGCCTTCCTGAAGGAAGGTAGTGGAAATGGACCAACCAAATCACCGTGAACCAACTCCAATATCCGTGAAGCTCTTCATGCCTAAACTTCTCATCAAGATCCTAACCACGGATATAGCCCTGGCAAACACTATCAGAAAATTGAATTGAAGGCATCCCTGTAGCCATGTTTTGATAGCTGAGTTGCTGCAAAAGGTGGAAGTTAAGACTCGTGTCATACTTACCTCATCACAATAAGTAGTGTTTCATGGGTAATCGTCCCCCTAAAAATACCCACATCCCTTGTAGGGGAACATTTCCAAGACTTAGGGACCTAGGGGAAACATCCCCCCACAAAACCGCCACCTTTGTCACCTCCATCGGGGATGTCACTAAGTCACTTTCTATATGGCACATGTCATCACATACTAATTGCAACCTTTAACTTCAAAAAAATAGTTTTCCTTATGGGGCACTCTTAGAGATGTTATATTGCAGATTTTGCCTCAGAGATTTCAATTTACCACAATTTGTATATCAGCACCACCCGCCCCACCATTGCTATGTCGATGTCCCCTCGTTGTCCCCTCGCTATCCCCAAATTTAGGCCCTTGGTCCCCTATCCTTGAAATCCATCTCCCCATCAGGAAACTCCATGTAACAATGGAAATAAGTGAACAAAGCATTCAGAGGAGGATCAAGAACAAAGTGAAAAGGGAGATAAAAGTCAAGATTGGTGATATGTTCTCCTCACTACAACTATAGAACCACCATGCATCTCACTGATAACCATTAAATCGAAAGTAAACTCAACCCACTTGCCCAAACCTATGTGAGTGATTTGATAAACTGATGTGAGATTAGTTGGCAATGGGGACACACAAGGAACATCTTGAAAATGTTCGTCCTCAATATAAATTGACCCTCTCCCGCACACCTTAATAGGAGTATTGTCACCCATCAAGATTGTCGGCATAGAATAAAGCTTCAAAGATATGAACTCATGTTCAGATAAAGACATGCAACGCAAAGCACCTCAATCAAGAACTCAAGCGGATGGTGGAGAAGCAACTACTATGAGGGTTTTGCCCTTTCTTCTCCCCTTGTTATCTTTGCCTTCATAGACCCCTCATGTATACTCTATTTTAGTAACTCAAGATTGCTGATATTGTTCTTCTCCAAAATGTGCCAAGTGATCTATCTATTTCTTCAAACACTAAATATTTGTCATGACTAAGCCTTTTGCAATAGGCACACTTGACCTTTACTTTGTTAGGCTTGTCACCTTTGAAGAGACCTTTGATGTTGCTTTTGAGGTAACAAGTTTTTATCTTTTCTCCTTGTTATGATTATGTTTATGTTTCTTATCGTTATTGTCAGATCCTTTTTGTTCCTTTGCATCTTGGTTGGCAACCACTTAGAGGATTTTAGAGTGTCCATCTAGATGAGTTTATTCTATTCTCTAGTGACAGAGAGATGGCAAAGTAATATAAAGATGGCATAGTAAACTGAGTTCCTAGAGCATGCTTGGTGGCATTGAAGGTAGAAACAAAAATTAAATAGTCAAAACCAAGTTCAGAGATAATACCGAGGACCAATTGTTCATCTTTCTTTTCAATTTCACATTGTTTTAGCTGCTGATTTCATTTTAGTGAAGAAGCCCTAAATAATGTCAAAATTAATTGGTTGCAAACTAATGAGCTCATTCTGCAACTAATGGCTTCTAATGGAATTATGTTTCCCAAATAGAGCATCCAATTTGGACCAAATCTCATTAGAAGTATTCAAGGATTCAATAAGAAAGAGAATATCAAGAAATAGAGGTAGACACAATGTACCATAAGCTTCATCACTTTTATTAAACCACTTACATTTTTTGCAAATAGGATAGACCACCTCTATACCCATTGTTATTCTATGCAATCTTTTTCTTTTTTAAAAAGATTGGCATTTAAGATTTCCAATCAAAATAATTATATGGTGTATAAGAAGAATTGAACTTTGATCCATGACGCAAAAAACAAAAGCGTAGAAAATGTACAAAAAAACATGATAATGTGAGACACCCCCTATTACTAATTCGCTACAATGACCTTGCCAACAAGTAAAATTATTGGGCACTTTATGACTAGTGTGTTTTGCAATGCAATTATCAGATTTGTAGAGCTTTACAAGGCTCACTAGTGGCCAAATTACTAAAACTATAGCTCAGATACAATATGAAAAAAATAAAAAGCACAATGTAGAGAATATGAAAAACACATGCTCTAAAAAAAGGCACCCAAAAATTTCATTTGCAAATATTGGTCCCCCAAAGGTCTCAAAATGATAACTATGTAGCAAAACCCATAAAAACTTCATTTTTGAAAAATTAGAGCATTGAGTCAAAAACTGATTATACCACTACAAAGATCACGAAATTCTACTCCATTTCAAAAAAATAATTTAAAAAATGCTTCCATATGGTTGAAAACGAGGCTCTTAAAGTTTGTCCCTACTAAAAAACACAATGGAGGCGCAAAAGGTCCAAGTGGTTAGAGGGTCACCAAAGGATGGTTGATACAATCCAAACATATAAAAATTGCAATGAGACAAGGTAGAATATAAATCTCCCACAACACAATGTTCACAGGCCAAGATGCCCTAGTATCCAATATATGTAGAAATAGAATAAAGTCTTGAGGTAGAGTAACACCATATAATACTACTTACAAAAGAAGCTACTCCATGCTATATTTCCAGGAGATCCCAAACGCCATATCATTCTCAATAGATTCTTACAAAGATAATCACCTTCTTCATATAGAGCTCCTCCTTATAATATTATGGAGGGGCAATCCCAATGAAGGCCTACTCATCACCTAATACAATTAATTGTACAAGTTGTCCACATGACCCAATATAACTAATTTAAGGGATGTGTCATATGTCAACATCTCCATCCCCATAAATGCATTGTAACATAACATCCATACGTGCATTGTAATATGTTTAGTCTTTGAATGCATTACAAGATTCTTCGACATATTCACTATGCTAGTGTTATCACAATGGATAACCACTAGTTCTTCAAAAATTATTCCTATGTCCTTCAGCATTTGTTTCATCCAAACAACTTGTGTACAATTTATTGCAGCAGCAACATACTCTGACTCAGTGGTAGATTGAGCAATATAGTTCTGCTTCTTGCTCAACCAAGAAACCAGTCTTTTCCCAAGGAAAAATGCACCACCACTTGTACTTTTTCTGTCATCCACATTACCTGCCCAAGCAGCATCAGTATAAGCCTGCAAAGTAAAATCTTCTGATTTTTCATACCACAATCCATATTCTATTGTCCCTTTCAAATTTCTGAAAATTCTTTTTACAACAGCAAAATGTGTCTCTTAGGATCTGCTTGATATCTAGCCACAATTCCAACTGCATTGGTAATATCTGGTCTAGTGTGAGTTAGATATTGTAGACCTCCAATCATCGATCTGTACTTAGTCTGTACAACACTTTGAGTCTCATCACTATTAGTCAATTTTTTTCCAGTCACCATAGGTGTCTCAACAGGTTTACAATCTTCCATTCCAAAAAATTTCAACATTTCCTTAAGATACTTGGTCTGAGATATAAAAATGGCATTCTTACTCTGATTAATTTGTAAACCAAGAAAGAATTTCATCTCACCAATCATTGACATCTCGAATTCATTTTCCATTTCTTTAGCAAACTTCTTACTCATCTTATCATTGCCTCCAAAAATGATATCATCAACAAAAACTTCTACAATTAAGATTCCATATTCATTAGTTCTTAAATATAAATTACTGTCTGCATTACCTTTTCTGAAACCAAGACGAAGTAGATATTTGTCCAGTCTTGCATACCATGCTCTCGGTGCCTGTTTCAGTCCATACAGTGCCTTCTTCATTCTGCAAACCATGTTTTCACCATCTGTTAAAGGAAAACCATCAGGTTGCTCAATGTAAACTTCTTCTTCTAGATCACCATTCAAGAATGTTGACTTCACATCCATCTGATAAACCTTAAAGTCTTAATGTGCAACATAAGCAAGAAATAATCTCACAGCTTCCAATCTAGCAACGGGAGCAAATGTTTCTTCATAGTCTATGCCTTCTTGTTGTGAATAGCCTTTACATACCAGTCTTTCCTTGTTCCTTACCACTGTTCCTTCCTCATCCATCTTATTTTTGAAAACCCATTTAGTACCAATCACATTTTTGTTCTTAGGTCTTGGAACCAATTCCCAAGTATTGTTTTTCTTTATCTGTTCAAGTTCTTCTTCCATAGCTTTAGTCCAAGATTCATCTCTACATGCTTCATCAGTAGTCTTTGGTTCAACTTGAGAAATCAAACAGATCTCATCTTTGGCTCTAGATCTAGTCATCATACCTTTACTTGCATCCCAAATAATTTGATCTTCAGGATGGTTCTTAACATACCTTGGTATCTTCAGCGTTTTAGTAGCTTCAGTCTGTTCATCTTCAATCTCATTGTTAATCATCAAAGATTCTTCAGGTTCAGCAGTAACCTCTTTCATTTCTGTAATCTGACCACAGTCATACATCCTTTCCTGAATTTGAAACTTTTCATCTATCCTCACATTGGCGCTTTCAATCAACTTTCCCAATCTCAGATTGAAACATTTATATGCTTTACTCTTAGTGGAATAACCATGAAAAATTCCTTCATCACTTCTAGCATCAAACTTGCCTATCTCATCATCTCTCTTGATATAACATTTACTACCAAATATTCTGAAATATTTTATAGTAGGTGAATGATCAAACCATAATTCATAAGGAGTCTTACTTGTACCTTCTCTGATCTGAATTTTGTTCAGTGTGTACACAGCAGTGCTAACTGCTTCTCTCCAGTGAACATGTGGCACATTTCCTTCCAGCAACATAGTTCTTGCAGCATCTAATATAGTTTTGTTTTTTTGCTCTGCTATCCCATTTTGTTGTGGAGTTCTAGGGGTTGATGTATGTCTATATATTCCATGCTCTTCACAATATGTATCAAATAGCTCTCATGTAAACTCTCCTCCTCTGTCTAATCTTAAACACTTTATCTTCAAACCAGATTCATTCTCAACTTTTGCTTTGAATAACTTGAATTTGTCAAATGCTTCAGATTTCTCTCTCAAATATGTAACCCACATCATTCTACAAAAGTCATCAACAAATAGTATAAAGTACCTTTCACCATAGTATGATCTAGTTCTTGTAGGACCACACAAATCTGTATGCACCAGATCCAACTTCCCTTTTGCTGAATAAGCTTTTCTTTTGAAAGTACTTCTAGTTTGCTTCCCCATAATACACTCTCTACACATAGTGTTAGATGGCTTTACAATTTTAGGTAGATCACTTACTGCTTTTGTCATACTTGCCTTCACAATGTTATCAAAATTAACATGACAAAATCTTTTGTGCCATAACCAACTTTCATCAACCTTCGCAATAAAACAAGAAGCTTCAGATGTGTTCAATTCAAATACATTACCTCTGGATTTAGTACCAAATGCGATAAAATCTCCTGATTTTGTTCTGATAGAGCATTTCCCATCAATGAATTTCAATTGATAACCCTTATCTACTAACTGTCCAACACTCAACAGATTATGCTTAAGTCCATCAACAAGTAATACATTGTTAGTGTTAGTCTTTCCATCCAAAGAGATAGATCCAACTCCAATAATAAGCTTAGGAGTATTGTCACCAAATCTGACAACACCACCATCATGTCTTTTCAAACTCGCAAATTTATTTTTGTCTCCAGTCATATGATGTGAACAACCACTGTCTATAACCCATTCAAACTTATTTTCAACTCGGGATACTAAGGCTTTTTCTCCATGCATAGTTTCATCATCCTTAATAGCAATAAATCCGATTTCAACATAGTCACCATCATCATCATCAGATATACCCTCACTAGCATAATAACATTCCTTTGTCTTTTGAATACTTAGACTTGAAAAACTTAGGTTTGTGTTTTGGAACTCTTGTAGGACATCTAGATGCAAAATGACCAATCTTGTTACATGAAAAACATTTCAAAGGTAATTTGCCTTCAAATTTTCCCTTACCTCTCTTTTCTCTTCTAGCAATCAATGCCACAACTTCATCTAGCTTTCTTTCTTCTTCTTGTATCTGTTCCCATTCATCAGCATAGGCTCCAAGTTCTTCCGTTAGGTCACTACTGCTGGTGCTTGCATTCCCAGATAAGGTCTTTTTGTTCTTGTGCACGGTTGCCTTGAATGCTGACTCAACTTTAGGTAAAGTCTCTCCCAATTTTGCGGCCTCAAATGTAGTTAGCTTTCCAATCAACATCTCTCTGGTGAAGTTCGGTGTCAAAGTTATAATCTCCTCTATAGCTTGTACTTTGGTTCTATATGCAGGTGCAAGGATCTGAGTATCTTTGCAATCACTTCTTCCTCACTGTAAGTACCTGTTGTGAGGTTTTCACACCATCGCCCCATTGCAAATGGGGACCCCCCCTTTTTGAGTGGCTGTCTTAGTGTGTAGAGGTGGGATTTTGGAGCCTTTTGGGGTTAAGTTTGGCTTCCTTGCATGCTC
>MU224613.1:1963970-1974061 GCA_018584345.1 Thuja plicata
CCCTATCTTGGTGTATCACCTTTCCTTTCAAGTAATTTGGTTTCTGCATCTCCTTCTCCCTTTTCCTTGCAAGAGATAGTTCTAGGTGCATCCTGATAGTAGAGGAAGCCGGCCTTCTCCGGAGATTTGACCTCATAGTTCAAGTCCCACAGCTTGGAGGTTGATTCCATGTTTCACTAGGTTGCTGTTAGAGAAGCTTTCAACAAGGGTGCAAACCTATGTGACAACAGTCCCCAAGAAATAGGACTATGGAAAGGACTCATAACGGAAATATCTTTATTCCACGGAAGTTTGCAGGCATATGGGTCATTCCCTTATCCAATTCTCAACCTACTTGTGCCACGGGTGCAAATTGTATTCGACTTGGTTAGAAAGATGTCTCTCCTCCAATCATCCAAAGGCCACATTCTCAAAGCCCTAATCACGAAAAGGTGAATACGAATTCACAAACTGAAATCTACGGTTCCGATGGTAGACAGTCAACTGGATATTTTTAAACCGATAGCAATTAATTTCAAAAAGAAGGGTTTGATGGCTATGTGGGGTGGTACTATTCTGAGGATGAAAGATATGGAGAGTTAGTGGAATAAATCATTCCACGATCGGGTAAGTATTTCGCACCTAGCTAGAAAATTTATCATGATTAAATGCAAATCTGGGGAGTTGAAGAGTTATTTTCTATCTAGTATAAATTTGATGTTTAATGGATATGCATTTCACTTCTTTGATTGGTTTCCTAAATTTGACGCTTTTTTGTTTAAACCTGCTTCAAACCCTACTTGGTTTAGTCTAGGTTTTCTTCCATCAGAACTTATTAAATGGGATGTTTTAGAGATTATTGGTTACAGTTTTGGCACTTTTCTTGGCTTTGAGAAATCAGGTTATGACACAAGACAACTCAAAATTTTGGTAGAAACTAATCCTCTGTGTAAAACTAAATCCTTACAATTATCCACTGAGCTAGGTTGCTATGAGATCTTCCCTAGATCATACCTCAGACCGATTGAGAAAAATAGACTTATTCTCTCTAATCCATTCATTTTTCCTATAAAAATTCTGGAGAAATTAGGTTTGCAACCTTCCACTGATATCCCTTTGCTCGATCCATCGATTCATTTTAATTTAAAACAGGGGGGTTTGAAATTTTTGTTAATAATACAAACTGCACAAATGTTGATGTTGAGGAACATAATAATCGAGTTGAAAATGGTAATATTAATGAAGATAACTTAATGGACCCTACTACCCCTCCCCCTGACGATATTGTACAGTCTGATAGTGCCCCCCTCCATGGTGTAGTTAATGTATTTAGCCCAAATCAAGAAGAGATATGTCAAAAACTTGAGGCAAATATTAACATTCTTGCAGAATAAATGGCAGATGTCGTTGCATTACATGATGAAGTAAGGGAAGAGCTCACCTTATGGTATAGGCTCAAAGAACAAGCCAACGGGGACCTACCTACCAAGGCATCCAGTGAAAATAGAAGAGAGGAGAATATCGTACAAAAGGAAGATGGTGATACAACACCAATTAATGATCTGGAGCTTTGATAAATAATACAGAAGAGAACAATCAAATCCCTCCCGAACTAAAAGCTATTAATAGTATAACAGGGATCAGCCAGGAAGTTGATGAGGATGATATTGAGAATGACAACCCAGTAGATACAAACGAACAGTTGAAGGGAAAGATTGTAGAAGAAATACTTGAACAGGAGGAAAGAGTTGTAGAAGCATTTGAGGAAGAACCAATGGAAAGGCTAATTAATGATGAAACAAGAGTGAAGTTGGGAATTGCAGCTACCTATGATGGATTAGATAGGCCGAACTGTGGTAGAAGTCTTAAGAAAAGAGGGAGAAAATCACTGACTGAGCTTAAGATTAGAGATGGTTCAACAGAGAACCAAACTAAGCTCACAACATTATTTCATGCTGGGAAGGGGAAGGTCTTTCCCAAGGATCAATGGAACTCACATCCTAGAATGTTAGGGGCATTAATGCCCCTAACAAACAAACCTTACTAAGGCGTACCATGACCCTAATGGAATCTGAAATTATACTTCTACAAGAAACAAAACTGACTGAAGATGAAATGAACAAATTTAGGAAAAGGATTGTTTATGGAGATATGAGAGTATAGAATCAATTGGAACCTCGAGAGGTCTTGTCGTGTTATGGAACCCTAGGAAAGTAGTATTTGAAATCAGCATTAAGAAATTTAAATTGGAAGGGAGGTTGGATCCGAAACATTAAAAGCCCATTTAGTTTCTTGCTAATTAATGTATATAGCCCAATCAATACTATGGGTAAAAAGGAAACTTGGAAGGAAATAGAAGATTTCTTCAACCAATTCAGAGAATGGAACTACATAATTGGGGGAGATTTCAATGCAATTTAGGTTTTGAGTGAGAAATGTGGGGGAGTCAAGTATGAATCCCAATCTTTAAAGGACTTCAGAGAGTGGGTGAACAGCAACAGTATATTAGACATCAATATGATTAATGGTTCTTTCACATGGATTAATAAAAGAGATGGTTCGAGCTACATTGCAGAAAAATAAGATAGATTTATGTTTAAAGGGGACCTTAGAGCATTCAATAACCTTCTTACATCTATTCTGAAAATGTCAGGTTCAGATCACTTTCCTGTAAGGCTGGACATAGCAAAGGATCACAAACCTTCTAAAAAACCCTTTAAATTTGAGAATATGTGGTTCCAAGATGAAAACTTTATGGGTTTACTGGAGCAATGGTGTAAGGAGGAGAGTTTTGATGGATCTAAGATGTATTGTTTTGAGTCCAAACTAAAATCCCTCAAATTAAAAATCCTAAAATGGAATAAGGAACACTTTAAAAACATTTTTGAAGAAAAAGGTTGAAAGAAAAATTGAAGCATTGAATGAGGAAGTAATCATAGATGGTATGGACAAAGATAGTTACTTTAAAGAAAAAGATTTATTACAGAAATATGAAGATTTACTTTCTAAAGAAGAAACTTTCTGGGGACAAAAATTCAGAGAAATGTGGTTGTCAGAAGGTGACAAGAACTCAAAGTTCTTCCACAATAGCACAAAAAATAGAAGGAATATCAATAGAATATTACAGATTAAAAATCTGAGAGGGGAAGTAATAGATAATCCAAAGGATTTAACAAAGGAATTCGTAGATTTCTATTATAATACTTTTAATAATTGGGATCATTCTGATTTGGAGGCACAAACCCAACTATTAAATAATATTCCTAGACTTATCATAAATGAGGATAACACCCTTCTTAATAATTTCTCACTACAAGAAATTAAGACTGCATTATTTCAACTTCATCCTGATAAAGCACCCAGACCTGATGGATTTCAAGTGGGTTTTTTTCAAAAATGCTGGCATTTTTTGGGTACAGAATTGTGGGAAGCAATTGAAAACACCAGAAAAGCAGGGAATTTGCTCAAAGAAATCAACAATACTTTTTAGCACTTATTCCAAAGAAAGCAAACACTGAAGAGTTAGGAGACTTTAGGCCTATATCCTTGTGTAATACAATTTATAAGATCCTTTCTAAAGCAATAGCAAACAGACTAAAAAGATTATTACCCAAAATCATATCAGAAGAACAATCTGGTTTTGACTAGCGGTTTTTGTGCAAATGCCTAGAAACTTTTGGATTCTCCTGTCAGTGGATCCATCTTATCTTTATTTCTACCCCAAAAATATCACTACTATTAAACAGGACACATGAAGGTTTTTTTGATATTTCTCGTAGCTTGAGACAAGGTTATCCCATTTCTCCATTCTTATTTGTGATTATCGCTGAAGCTTTTGGGAGAGCTATAGGGATGGCATACCAAACAGGTCACCTTACTGGCATAAAGGTCACAAAAGGAATCCCCAATATAACACATCAACAATTTGTTGATGATACATTACTCCCTAGTAAATGTGAAAAATCAAAAGCAGGATGTTATAAAGAAATATTAAATCAGTATATGAGAGCCTCAAGACAATGTGTAAATGCTAATAAATCCAAAATTTTCTTTCTAAATACTGAAGCTAGGGTAGAAGATGAGATCTGTCAGATTTTAGGATTCGGGAAAGGTAAATTTCCCTGCAGATATCTGGGGCTATCCATTGATAAAGGAATGAGGGTTAATAAATTATGGAAACCTATAACAAGTAAAATGGATCAGAAAATGGACATCTGGAAAGGTAAATGGCTAACAAATGATGGGAGGGTGACAATGCTTAAATCGGTACTATCAGCCATACCCGCTTATCAGATTTCTTGTCTGCCTCTTACTCAAGGAGTAAAACATAAATTAGAAAAGAAAATAAGAACTTTTTTCTGACAAGGAGTTTAAGACAACAAAAAATTGGTGTTGATTAAATGGGATAAAATATGTCGTCCCCTTATGGTATCAAAGACATGAAAATGCAAAACTTGGCATTAGGGGCTAATTTAGTATGGAAAATGTACCAAGAACATGATAGGAAATTGGTCCAAATTCTTTACAACAAATAACTTCAAGGTAATGATCTGATTAGTATCTTTAGGACATGTAACCCACCTAAGGGTTCCAGAGTCTAGAATTTTATTCTAGAATGCAGGGACATAATTAGAAACAAACTTACTTGGGACGTGGGTTCCGGGGAGTCAACTCTTTTTTGGGAGGACTCATGGGGAGGTTATGCTCCTCTTAATAATTATATGACCTCACCTAGATGTATAGAAGTATTATCTAATCTATGGGGAAAGAGATTAAGTGATTACGTTGTGATCCCCTCTGGGGACCCTAATCTTGGATGGTGTTGGAGGTCTCTAGAAGGAACTCCACTCTCTGATATTGAAAAGCTGAACTAAAAGAAGTTCTAAAAACAAGACAAATTATAATAAAAAATAGAGTTGATAAACTAATTTGGGGCGAATCCAAAACTGGAATATATAAAGTTAAAGATGGATATGAGTCCTTGGTTAAAACTCAGCAATGGCAGAATGTAGACCTACCACTTAATCTGTGTTGGGATAAAACGTGCCTCCCAAAATCAGGAATGTTCCTCTGGGCAGACATGCAGAAAAAGATCCTTACTGTAGAATGGTTCATAAAAATAGGATTTGAAGGACCCTCAAGATGCCCATTATGTGAGAATCATGAAGAAACGGTGAACCACTTACTCCTTAATTGTCCTTATGCTAAGGAATGTTGGCAATGGTTGTGCAAAAAACATAGTTGGAGATCTGCCTTGGCTGATAATCTGGTTGACCACCTAAAAGCGTGACCAAACTTGCAAAGGAAGAGCCTTTATAACATTATTTGGGGAATAGCTCATATTTTAGTATGCGAACTGTGGAAAGAGAGAAATAGGAGACTCTCTCAAGAAAAGAAGATGGAAAGGATAAATCTTGAAAATAAAATAGAAGCAAGCATTGTAGAGACAATCAACAATAGGTTAAGAAATAAGAGGCACGTGGAAGGATCCTTCTCTCAGTGGGATGAAGGTATTAGGAAAGAATGGTATGGTCTAATAATCCCACCTCTTTTGGGCAAAGGCGGGGAGCTGAGAAAGAAAGATAGAGAAACTTGTCAATGGACTACACCCCAACATAGGTGGCATAAGCTCAATTTTGACGGGGCATCTAAAGGAAACCCTGGGACGGCACGAGTTGGCTGCATTATCCATTCATGAGATGGTAGTATTTGTGCTAAACTAGCTAAACCCGTTGGTACCACCACAAATAATATTGCAGAAATTGAAGCCCCTTATGGAAGGGCTACTTTTATGCAAAAATCTGGGTATCAAGAAATTAGAGATTGAAGAAGATTCTCATATCATCATCAATGCCCTTAGAACAGGTCAAACTCCAAATTGGAAATTGAATACTAGATTAGAAAGAGCTCTAGGTCTTCTTGAATCTTTCAGAGCTATGAAGTTTTTTCACATTTACAGGGAAGGTAACAAATTGGCTGATGGGTTGGCCAACCTAGAGGTTGATGGTCACCATGTTGAAAACATTGGGGATACCTAAAACTAGATATACTACTTTCGGCTTTTAGTTTAGGGTATGGGAGAACTCTTCCCAAGACATATTTTCTGTTTTATATAGGCAGATAGCTGCATAGGTATGTATACATATTTTAGTATATGGGTAAGATGAATTTACAGATTGAGGTACATATTTATGTAACTCTATGTTTGGTTAGTTGTTTTGTTTCAAACGGAGGTAGATGGATAGCAGAGTCCATGTAATGACAAGCTGACCTTCACCTACAGGGACTGGGGTGAATGTAATAACAATATGTGGGTCAAACTGTCACTTTTTGGACTCGAGAATAAACTGGTGTTGACCGTTTGTTTATATTTTGATGACTGTTGTTCTAAACCTTTTTACCTATGAACTTATATCTGTCAATATAATTATACAGTTATGAAAATTTACTATGTTCACTTGCATTACAGAGCTTCAACAAAGTTTTACAGAGCTCTGCCTTTTGTCCCCATTCTTGAAGGTGTCTTATTTTATAAAATATGAGTTCTGCTTTTGATCACGGCATATGAAGTTCTATATATATATATATATGGAAGCATATCTATGTGTATATTTATGCAGAATATATACAGGAAGAATGTCTTTTGCGCTGGCATTCTCTCGGCTTGGTATGGTGTTTGGCATTACTGGGCAATTTCATATGGTTGGTTTGAATTTTTTTCTTGGCTGATGTTAATACTTTTTTTCAAGAAGTAAGATACACAAAGGATGGAGCTCGGAATATATATATATATATATATATATGCATAAAATGATAATCATTACTCAGCACTTGTGAGCTCTGCATTTTATTTTAATAATCTATAATAATTATCTCTTAGCTGAAAATTTTAAATCGAGAATTTTAATGGCAAGATTTGGTGATCTAATTTGCAGTATATACTACTGCTGTCCTCAAAATGGGAAGGCTGCTCCTTTTTGTAACTAGATGGTTTCCTTTTACACTATACAGCTTTATGATTTGGGGAAGTGCTTGGATTGACATTAAGCAGAAAGTCTGTAAGTCATTACAAAACTAAATGATGCTCTGTTGCCTTTCTCAAAATGAAGCATGGTTTGATTCATTATTTCAAACTTCCATAAGTATTGCCATCTGAAAACTAGTTTATTCTATTAGCTGTATATTTATGCTCTTGATGGTCTCAGCTGTATATTTAAGTTCTTGATGGGTTTAATGTTCTAATAACTATCTAGCTGTGGATATACATATCTATTTGTATAAACACAGATAGGTATTTATATAGACATCCATCAATTTTCTTTATTCACCGAGTATCACAGTGTTCTGCTATGAATCTGTCTAATTCAATCTGCCATCTGAGGATTGCTTTTTATATTTGGATCAGCTTACTGATAGAAGGAACTTAAGAATTAATGTGTTTGATTGAACTCCTATGAAACTTTTGGATTGAAGAGCTAACCTGCAGATTAGAAGTGGAAGGTTATTTTGTTTACAGGGTTAGACAGGTTTATAAAGATGGTGACAGCTGACAGGATCCTAATTCATTCCTAAAGCTATAAAGGAAGATTCTATGATTGAAAATAACTGAATGTAGATAAGATATGGAGATTGTAAATGAAACTCCTATATATGTAAGAGGAGGATGAAAAACATGTTAGTTGTATGAGTTTATATCTGTAACTTGTAAAGTGATCAAATATCACTAGCCCGCATGTTCAAAAGCGGGTATTGTAAAGTGTATTCTGTTTATATTCTGATCTTTATCAAAGATCTGGGCCAGACCGGAGGTTTTGTTTCCTCCATTCTTTCCTACCGGTACCCACACTGAATGGAGTAATACTTTTAATTTCATTAATAAAAAAAATTTGGCTTCAGCCTTTTACCTATCAAATTTTATATATATATATATATATATATTTGATGAGATTTTGCCTTCATTGTTAGCTATTTCCTAAGACACTTATTAGAATGTATCCAGATTCAGGATCAAATTGAAGACATCATGCTGAAGTAGTCCTGTATTCAGCAGTCATATTGCACAGGATTCTGTATTAACTCTTAACTTGCTCAAGATTCTTTTGAGGAAACCAACTACCAAACTTGACATGTTTGTTGAAGATTCTGAAGCAGTGTAACCAAAGAGAATGCAGAATCTACCAATATGGACAGAACTTTTGGCCTGAGCAGTTCAGGCAAGATTGTAAGTTTATTAGTTGAGGTAAGATCATTCATCATTTGTGTATTCCTTTTGGCCTTTCTGTTGCACCTTCTGATCAATAGAGATAGGTGCTGAAAAATGTTGAAGGTACATTGCAGAACTAGATAGATAGAAATCGTTCATTTACCATGAAGGTTACTACAGTTGAACAGGTCCTTCAAGCCAAGAAAGTAAATTTATCTGCTTGAACTCTTTATCTTCAATCAAATTGCAAGAAACAGGAGATGATTGTTAGAACATCCTGTAGATGAAGTAAAGAATTAAATGGAAGCTTAAATATTGTGTCTTTGAGTTTGAATATATGCACTCTACCAATAGTAGAACTTTGTATCCCTGAGATCAGAACACTAATGAAATGGATGGCCAGAGGGCTGAGCAATGTGTGGCAAGGACCCTTCACATTTGCTTTGTTAATCATAAACTACAGCTCCAAACATTGCAGCCATTCCAGATCTGTTGGGGTGCCTGCTTATTCAAAAACCTGGGCTCTGTCATCTTCATAAGGTGGTGTAAAATCTGTGTTGGGAAAACAGGTGCCTTCAGTTAGGAATCAGGATAGATCTGAGTATAAAGCCTGCTATGATTATTTCCCTCTCCATATAGTCAGTTATGATGTCTTAAGCTTAGCAAGAACAAGGTTGCCAAGATATGTACTACTTGTTTGGAATGGAGGATGATAACATGTGTTCATTGATTAGCTGTTGTTTAAAGGCATATCTTCGTTGAACTTTGCAATATACACCAGACTTGTATATCTAAGTTGCAATTTGAGACAGAAGGCCTATTTGAAGAGATTGAAGACTGGTTTACGAGAAATCAATTTCTTAAATAATGTCGACTGCCTATTCCTCATGCTGCACTGTGACTAAAAGATGTATGTGGATCAAAAGACACACAATACCTGGGAATTCACACATCAATTCTTTTAAACTTGCAGGTTCAAAGTTGGCCAGTTATTCATTAGTGATTAGAAATAGAGCCTTAGATTCGACAGATCACAGATGACCACTGAACTTCACATCACCTGTTGGAAGGGGAAAAAATATCATGTTATTTTAGATATGTAGTCATGCAAAATCAGTTGGGACTGGATTATGGCTGAATAGAATAACCTATTTATCAGGTCCTTATGTTATTGCTGAGAATGATTTAAATTGCAAGTCCTCTGCTAACTAGCTATTAGATGGAAGTTGGCTGTTAAGGCTTGCAATCAACATCTACTCTCAGAAGGAAGAAACTCCTCAACATACTTTAAAGAAGTGCATAGTTGCAGAACATTTTGGGATTGGATTGCAGCTGAATCTGATAATCTATTTATTGGCTCTCTTTCATGGAAGGGATTACTACTGGAACACTTGGATTGTCCAACAATATGGAAAGGATATCTGGAACACTGTACTAGATTTGTTTGCATCTCTTTCTTTTAGATTTTGAGATGTTCACCCCTGATTTTCTTTGAGTTTGTTGACAGAATAAGACGGAAATGCAGAAGTGTACTGCGTTACATGTTTCATGTGTCTTGTTGTTGCATACATTGAAAGTAAACATTGCTTGAAAAAGAAAAAACATTTCTTTGCATCAAATCATGTTAAAACACCATTGCATTACAAAATAGCACCAAACAATATACTAAAACCAGACTCGTATTACAAATCTCAGACCTGAACTAGTCTTCAAACTGGGAATAGAAAGCTCAGAAAAAGATCAGCACCATACTAGACGCCGAAACGGGTTAACGATTCTTAGGTAGATTTTTCAAGCCTTACAAATCAGTCAAATCCGCTCAAGCAATTGTTAAAATATGTTCGTTCGTGTTTACTAAAACGATGTAAAACTATTTTATATATATATATATATATATATATATATATAT
>MU224613.1:1978998-1989310 GCA_018584345.1 Thuja plicata
CTTAATATATATAGTTGATATTCGTTGGACAATCAATCAATCACAACGGCAATTGCATTGTACAGCGAATATCAACTATCCATATTATATTTATATATTAATATCTTCTGATCCAATTTCCTTAACAGCAATCTCTATCTGCAGTCAGCAACGAAACACTGCAATACCAACAGTTTTCCCAACACTCAGAATGCAGATTTAACTCCAACTCCAATACCCATGTGCTAGCAAGGAAGAGACACTCAATGCTAGGCGCAATTTGGCATAAATAATTCAGTTTTTTGTCAAATCCCACATATGATGGATCAGAAGTGTTGGTGTATATAGAGTCATTACATAATTAGTCAATAATTAACCACTTCCTAGAATGAGCTATTCACATTGACTTAAGTTTACTTAAGGATAATTAGAGATTTGTCTCACCTCATGTGGTTGAGACGTGTACTCACCTAGTGAGACACCTCTTGCATTCACCTTTAACACTTGCCTATACACTTGTCAAGTTTACTCGTAGGTGTCCCACATATGGAGGGGTAGTCAGAGTTTCACTCCTACTTTCTCACCCTCACACCCTTGCCTATATATGTACGGCTCTTTGATAACAATCATTTGGCTTTTTGTGAGCTAAAAGTTTGTGTTTTGGTCTTTGCTTTCAGATTCTAGCTTAATCCCAAAATGGCATCAGAGCCATGCTAGCAAAACCCTTCCCAAATATACACCTAGCCTACTCAAGAGTTCCTCACAGAGCCATTTTGCAGTTCCTTACTAGTTTTTGTCTGTGTCTGTCGTATGCTGCAGAGGGTTATTCTTACAGAAAAATTTGGCCATTTTGACCTCTTTTGCAAAATCAGCAGGTTTTGTGTTTGGTTGTGGGTGAAGTTATTTCTTCTGGTTTGAAAACACTTTGCCGTTCACACCATTCTCTGAGGATTCTTCTAGTTCATGGCTTGTTTGTGCAAGACATTGATGAAGATTTATTCTTCATTATGTGCATAACCAGCAGAGGCCAGATCCAGCATTCACACCCAGCTTCCCATTCCAAGTGGTTTTTTTGAATTGGATGAATTGCACCAAGGTTTCATTTTATTTGGAGCTGCTTAATTGTAGGAAGTCGTCACCTTTCATGCCATAAAATATCCAATTAAACCTCTCCACACATGCATACTCGGTGTCTACACTTGCTAGTTGTTTATTATGGTTGGCTTGAGTATCTTCAATAGCACCAAATTCATCACACATGCACTTTGGTTTGTAGATGTTTTATTAATAGCACAATCCCAAGGACCGGCTTTCAATAGTCTTTAGTCTCAGACTTATCCCGACACACAGACCAGATCAAACTCATGGGTCACCACCATTCCCCAACGTAGCGGGCAACATTGGGCTTTCTCTTTGTCTGCACGGCACGACGGCATGAGAACAGGGGAGTTTTGGTGTGAGTTTCTTTTTTTACCATCAACAAGTTGCTCACCATAGCAGCAGCTTTTTTTGAGGCACAACCTTCACCAAGCAACCAGCCAGAAATCTGTGCAGCCATCATATTATTCACCTTGCAGCACAACAGTCATTTTTGGCATATACATTTGCCTCGTAAGATTTGCTGGAAACTAGATTTCTTGTCTTGCAATAAAAGTGGGTGTTCCAACAATTTGTTCTCTTCTTTGTTGTCACTCCTAAACTTGGTCAACCCAGCACTGGGAAGAAGAAACCGTTGGAATGTTGAAACCAAGCCCTGAGGAAGTGTTGGCATAAAGGTGTGGCTGGAAGGCATTGAGAGCTACCAGCATAGGCAGCTTCGTCAATGTTCCAAACCAACTCCAAGACGGCATCAAAACTCAGTCAAATCTGAAGGAGCAGCAGAACTTTTTTGGCGCAATGAACTTCATGTTCACAAAACTTGGCCAGATCAGCTTCCACTTCAGAGGATTTAGCCACCTATTCACTTTTTTTGAATTGGTTGAAGCCTTAACAATTTAATTGTAAAGGTTAATTTTGATGCCAACATATCTATGCTGTAACAATTAACGATAGAATGTCATATTTATTTTAAACAGCTAATGGTTAGTCAACCATCAAGACTGTGTTAGCCATCAAGCTTAATTAAATGCTTGTAAAGGGGGCTGATTTTTTAATATTGTCATTATTTTCATCCATAGAGGCAAAAATTGATGGCTCCAACAAGTAGTTGGAAAAATAGGTTGGATTTCATCTTAGAGGTCTCTTTCCATATTTAGTACAGATGTAACTAAAAATAGGCCATTTAACAGGAAATTATCAAATAACTTTAAAACAGTAGCTCGAAATTGAACATTATTTTTTTGTAAAAGTTAATGTTTTAACATTCCCTACGCAATGGAAGTTAATGTTTTTACATTCCCTACACAATGGACCTTGATGCGCTGTAAAAATCACTAAGTTTTAAAATGCCAAAAATTGGGGGGGGCCGCATAGTCTCTCTTTTCTCTCTCCTATCGGAAAGAACATTTCATGCATATTTTGTATCATCTCTCTTTTAGAGGGTAGTTTTTTTCCCATTGGGTTTTCTACCTTTCTCCACTTAATGGGAAACTTGCATCGTACATGGGTACCTAACATGGTTAGTAGCCAAGACCCATCATCATCAACTCTATATACATTACTACCTTAAGTTGCACTTCAGGTGGGAGTTTTGGTGTAAATAGAGTCATTACATAACTAGCTAGTAGTTAACCACTTCCTGGGACCACTTATTCACATTGACTTGTGTTTGCTTAGAGGATATTTAGAGATTTGTCTCACCTCATGCAGTTGAGACATGTGTACTTGCTTCGTGAGACGCCTCTTGCATACACCTATGACACTTGCCTATACACTTGTCAAGTTTAAGAATGTTAGTTTTCCACAATCCATAATAGTTGTTTTAGATGTTTCTAGTTTCGATTGTGATCATCCAGATGATGGATCACAATGTTGATTCAAAAAATATGACACAATCGAAACCAGAAACATCTAAAACATTTTGTCAAGTTTATTCATAGATGTCCCACATATGGAGGGGTAGTCAAGGTTTCACTCCTACCTTCTCACCCTCACACCCTTGCCTATATGTGCAGGGCTGTTTGTACATTTCCATTCACTCTTTGATAATATTCATTTGGCTTTTTGTGTGCTAATAATTTGTGGTTTGGTCTTTACTTTCAGATTCTGGCTAATCCCAACAAAAATATGGCACCCAACAAAGAGGAATACAATTAAATGATACACAGAATGACACTTAGCAAACGCATTGAGTCGTGAGAAAAACTTTGTTTTCCAGTATCTCAGAAAAAGAACACCAGCACACTAAAAAAGTGTCTAATCCTACCAAACTTGAACATCACTCAAATAAAGCTCACACCACACCAAAAACTAAACACCCATATCAGATTACTTCATAGATCTTCATCTTCTTCAAACCCAAAATCCCTGAAAATCTCAAACCAAGAACACCAAATAGCTAGGGAGAATGTTTCACCACCGCACCCAGCGAGGCAGCAACCAAGAAGAGAGTTTTCATCACCCAGCAAAAGAAGAGCTTCCTGAACTCACTCAAGCAGCACTTCCTTAAGTTGTCAATTCATCTACGAACAAATGAGAGCTCAAACTCATATTTATAAAGTGAGGAAAGAGTTACGGCAACTTGCACTTGAATTTGAATCACTTTTCCCTCTCATTTCAATTTTGAAATAACAAGAAATTAACCCCAAGAAGTTCTACCCTTTTTGAGCTCACATAATAGACTTTGTAAAACACTTCATTTCTCTCTTTAATCTTGGCATCACTTTTGGAGGCAATATATTAATCTTTTCAAGAAAAATCTCCTCCTGCCTTGGCATCACTTTATAAAGTCCATACTTGCCTTTTACAAACAACATGAAGTGGCCACTTTCCTAGGCGTTAAAATAGGGGACACTTAACAAACATCACCCTTCAATTAAGTTATAAAGTAGCTTTGTAAAATAACAATAATTGAAATAAATTAAAAATTAACCTGTCAACCTTAGAGCTGACCATGGTACTAAACTCTATTGCACTCTTAATTGAAAGGAGATAGAAGCCAAGACCAAGTGCTAAAAATAGCACTTACTAAAAATAGCCATATGCTAAAAATAGAAACTCTATCAGAATACATTGAAAACCCTTGCTAGAGCTCTCCTCGGGACATTGTGTCCCCTAACCACATCCACTTATCTTACGGTATTCCAAAAATAGGCTAATGAAAACCTCAAATTGACTAGGTGCAAGGAGACATTATAGTCCTCCCTCCTCAAGATTGCTTGTCCTAAAGCAATCAAAGTCCAGATGTTGTAAAATTTGCTCACTCTCCCATGTAGCATCGTCCACTGGCAAGTTTTGCAACTTCACCAAGTACTCCCCAATAACCCTCTTTCCATGCTCTTCTGTAGACTCTTCTTTTTCATCTGAATCAGATTGTTGGTCTGATTCTTTTGATGAAGAATCCTATGCTAAATAGAATTCTCTCTTGCTCAATGCCCCTTTTGTTGCACACTTATGTCTTGGGTTCCAAGGTTCCTTGCATGAGAAGCATAGATTTTTTTCTTAAGTAATTAAATGTCTCTCAATCAAGTCTTGTGACTGATTTTTTCTGCCGATTGGAGTTCTTGTGAAATGTTTTTTTGTCTTTCTTGTTTGAAAATGATTTGGAAAGAAATTTTGATTTAGGTGCAGGCCACTCCATACTCCTTGCTTTCTTGATAGCTTAATGTGAGGGCAGAGGATCGAATGCCTTAATCCACCCCTTAAGTGGCTCCATAGGTCCATCGCTAAACAAGACCACCAATCTCCTCTCTATAATCCCTAAAAGTTGAAACCATAATTGAGAACCTTAAAATATCTGGTATATATGCATCCACTGTACCATATTGCTTCAGCTGTGCTAGCTCCCTAAAATGAAACTAGGGTTCTTCTTGTCAAAACTTTCAATGAGTTTATTGTTAAACTCTTCATAAGTAGTGATAGATCTATGACCCAAAGTGATAAAGGCCATTGTACCGCCACTCATGTGCAACTCCATCCAAATGCAAAGTGGCAAACTTAATTGCCTCATCCTCAGCCATAGGCCTAAGAGCTAGGTACTTGTCCAACTTCTGTACTCATGCTCTAGCTGAAGACTTATCACTTCTATCAAAATGAGCAAGTGTAAGCTTGCCTATTGCCTGCTAAAAGTGCCTCTGAACTGCTGGTACTCTGTGATCAGCTCTTTCACCACCCCTCTTCTTCTTCAGATCCATGAACTCGTTAAAGTTAAATTGTTTTCAAGGGCCTCCAAAAGGGCATCATACTCACCAAATGCATTCCTTAACTCATCCACCAATGATAGAGGAGTCTCATGAGCAATCTGTAATGCCTCTTTCTGAAGGAAAATGGGTTGGAAAGGCCTACAAATGGTGTTTGACCTTGCTGGTATAGGCTGCCCCTCATTTTCACTTTGCTGATTTGTGAAACCACTTTCTCCACTATTTATTTGGCTGCCTTGTGATTTGCTCCATGTGTTCTTTGGTGTTCTACTTTGTCCAATCTTTCCCAAGAGTTGAGACATCATATCCATCATTGTGTCAATCTTCCCTTATCTCTATCTGTTGATATTATGGCCTTTACGGCAAATATCTTATGCCTTGGATAAATATATAGAGTATATATTTATCATTATAATTCGATATATAAATAATAATATTAAATATAAGGAAATATTTAATATTTATTGTTTATCAATAAGATCGATTACATATGCTTAATGGTCTAATTTAAGGAAATAATTAGACAAGGCCCAAAGTTGGCCTCTTGGGCAATTATGTTTTAATCCAAGTCGGCCTCTTGAGGAGGCACTCCAATTTCATATAAAGGGAGATCGATTCTTGGAAGAGATCACATCAAAAACATAACATGAGATCTCTCCTTGTGGATTCGTCCAGCAACGACTAAGCAGTGAAATTTGTCCTTATAGCAGCTCCTTATTGGCATGCGATCTGCTCCTAATAAGGCTGTGATTTCTATATTTTGTTTGTGTTAATTCTGGTCTGATTGTTCCAGGCTTAATTGGCGAATTACTCCAGCACATGAGGCAACGATTATAATCAGATCTTGTGTGAAAATGACATGATAGATCAGACATCTGATGTGCGATTTGGATCTGCCTACACCAGCACTATAAAGCAAGTTTTCTAGGGCAGACTTGGCGCAATTTGCAGATCTGATATGAAAGAAGATAATAGATCAGATCCAGCCCTAGGAGGGCGATCTAAAGACAAATTGAAGGAAGCCCTAAGTGGGCTAAAACAACATTCATATTTGGAGAGATTGAAGGCATTCCCAAAGTTGGATTTCAGAGCTTACAATCCAGGTAATATCTATCCATCTTTGTGATTAAGTTTATATCCTATGCTTAGTTTTGATAGACCTCTATAGATTGACATATTCCTTGCATAAATCTGGAAAATATCAACACTATCGACCATATATCCTGTAATGCTCTAACTATCTCTAGGAGGTTCCTGATGCATGCCAAGAATACTAGATACTATTTCACCTTCTGGAACCTATGGGGGCTGCCAATGATTTTTCCATTGTTCCCTGTGAAGAAACCTCTAATCCCTATCAAGCATACAAGATGTGTAGCTGAAAGTTGTCATCTAACAGGGGCTAGTAGGAAAGGTTTGCTCTGATACCAATGAAACTTACACCCCTGATTTTTTTCGAGATTGTTAAAAGGAATAAGATGGAAATGCAGAAATGTATTGTGTTTCATGTTTCATTCATCTTGTTGTTGCATACATTCAAAGTAAACATTGCATTGAAAGAAAATAAACATTTTTTTGCATCCAATCATGTCAAAATACCACTGCATTATCAAATAGCATCAAATAATATACCGAAATCAGACTTGTATTACAAATCTCAGATCTGAAATAGTCTTCAAACTGGAAATAGAAAGCTCAGAAATAGACCAGCACAATACTAGACGCCAAAATGGGTTAAAGGCGATTCTTAGTTAGATTTTTCAAGCCTTCCAACTCAGTCAAATCTGCTCCAGCAATCTCTATCTGCAATCAGCAATATAAAAGTCCAATTCCAACAGTTTTCCCAACACTCAGAATGCAAATTTAACTCCATCTCCAATACCCATGTGCTAGCAAGGAAGAGGCGCCCAATGCTAGGGGTAATTTGGCATAAATTATTCAGTTCTTTGTCAAAACTGACATATGATGGCTCAAAAGAAGGCACCCAGCAAAGAGGAATGCAATGAAATGATACCCTGAATGACACTTAGCAAAGCCACTGAGTTATGAGCAAAACTTTGTTTTCTAGCATCTCACAAAAAGCACACCAACACACTGAAAAAGCATCTAATCACTACCAAACTTGAACAACACTCCAATGAAGCTCACCCCACACCAAAAATCAAACACCCATATCAGAAAACTTCATAGATATTCATCTACTTCAAACCCATAATCACCCACAAAGCCAAAATCACCTATGCTCCACCAAGTTTCAGGGATGTGGACGGCAAGGGACATGTTTCTGGTACGGGGTTACTTTTGAGCCATTTTTAGAGGATGGTAGGAGGTGGCTATTAAAAAATAGAGAAATTTCAAATATTTAAAAATATAGAGAAATTTCAAATATTCATATCATAACATTGTTAAAGCATTCATTGTAGAAGCTTAATACATAACATTAGACTTGAATTGAGATTTCATATGAGCATTATCAAACGAATTAAAAAAATTTAAATGCTTCAACTGTCAATGTGCATACATATTATACAAGAATTACAACAAAATGCCCAAAAGGCTCCAAGTTTCAATTATTAAATGACAAATTTCATAGAAAACATATGGTTGTTCTTAGTCAGCAGATGCAGTTGCTAGGTCTATATCAAAATCAGAGCTCAAGTTTGAGTCACTGCTAGTATAAGGGGCTGTTTTAGGCAATGTAACCCCGAGTCCCCGAGTCCCCGAATCCCTGAAATGTTTCAGGGATGGAGACAGGGGTACCAAGGCAGGGGAGGAGTCCTCATGGAGCACAGAAAATCACTGAAAATTTTAAACCAAGAACACCAAGCAGCTAGGGTGGATGTTTCACCACCGAAACCAGCAAAAGAGGAACTCCCTGAGCTCATTCCAGAAGCATCTCCTTAAGTTGTCAATTCATCTACAAAGAAATGAGAGCTCAAACTCATATTTATAAAGTGAGGGAAGAGTAAGGGCAACTTGCATTTGAATTTGAATCACATTTCCCTCTCATTTCAGTTTTGAAATAATGTGAAATTAACCCCAAGAAGTTCAACCCTTTTTGAGCTCACATAATAGACTTTGAAAAACACTTCATTTCTCCCTTTAATCTTGGCGTCACTTTTGGAGGCATTATATTAATCTTTTAAAACAATAATCTCATCCTATGTTAGTGTCACTTTATAAAGTTAATACTTGACTTTTAAAAACAACTTGAAGTGACCACTTTCCTAGGCATTAAAATAATAGGTGAAACCATGAAATAAATTAAATATCAACCTGTAAACCTTAGAACTCGCCAAGTTACTGAACTAGAAAGCATTGCACTCTGAACTGAGAGGAGATAGAAGCCAAGACCACGAGCTAAAAATAGCACTAACTAAATATAGCCATATGCTAAAAGTAGAAACTCTGTCAGAATACACTGAAAACCCCTGCTAGAGCTCTTCTCAGGACACTAAGTCCCCTTACATTGAGAATGGGTGCCTTTTGATTTGTTCTTGGCCTTACCAAGGAGATTCCTCCAAAAAACACACTTAAGGTTCTTCATAACTCTGATGTCCCTAATGATGGTCACTTGCCCTCACCACATCCACTTAGCCTACAGAAATCCAAGAATAGGCTAATGGAAACCTTAAACTGACGAGGTGCAAGAAGGGGACATTACATCAACTATCCGTAAAATTTGTCTCAACTTTCAACAGAATATTTCTCTGCATTGCCCATTCATCAATCAAGTTGTTGAAGAATTGCCATCTCACTGAGGGATCTGTTGCATACTTGCACAAATCAAAAGGCACCTATTCTCAATGTGCTTGACCTTAGCAAGGAGACTCCTCCAGAAAATGCACTTAAGATTCTTCATAATTCTAATGTTGCTAATGATGGTCACTTGCTGAACTTCAACCTGTGTATGCTACCTAACCTTGAAATTGTTTTAGCCAATGCTTGTTTCCCCTCTACATAGAATGACCAATTAGAGATTACAGCATAAAGCCTTGCATGGTTTGAAGAGGCTGCTCTAATCATTATTCCCATGAGGGTATTCAAGGCCCTTGGATCAAGCACGACAAGCATTGCCAATCCTCTCACAAATTTGTTTGATACAACAACAATGAAGTTTACCATGTGGACAATGTCATGCCTGATAACAAAATTGGGGCCAACACTATCAATGATGAATTCAACATAGTTGATTTAGACTTATCTTACAACCTCCTTCTTGACTAGCCAGACTATTGCTAAACTATCAATCCAAATACAAAGGCAAAATCTGTCATACCAGCTAATCATTATCCTTGGGCTTGGAGCCAACATAAATCTATGGATACAAACTAATTATCACTTATCCCAACAATCAGTTTTTCAATCTGTCTTCTTGAAAAAAAACAATCAGTTTTTCAATCTGTCTTCTTGAAAAATGATATAGTTGCCTATAGAGATTAATAGATTATAGGAGAGCAGTTGACATTCTTGCCAACTCTTCACAATCTAATGCAAAAAAGGAAGCTTTTAATACTTGTGCATGTGCCTCATATGGGCACTGCTCTGCAAATATCTTTGATTGTCTTCTCATTACCAAATCAATAAACCCTCCTAGAGTTCCAAGGCTTCTAAAGTACCAATAGAGGTAGCCAACCCTTCTCCAAATGAGTATACTTCTTTAGAATTCCACCTCAAGTGCAATCTCATTCAAATCAATGTTGAACAAACCTTTGATGAGTGGAAACCCTAGAAAAAAGATAATAAAAGCACTTCGCAACAATCACTTTGCCCCATTGCACATCTCTGGAGACAAATGAAAGATTTCAACAGTGTAAAGGGGTTACATCACCAAATTTTGGTCTGTTTTTGTCCGACCACAACCCCATAATATCTTACTTTTGTTATCAGATCATTGTTTTGACTCTATTGTTAATGTTTTTAGCCTTTAAGGCTAAGATCGATAATTACAAGGACTAATTATAATAATATATTGTGGAAATATGTTATTGCCTTTTATTTAAATAATAAAGTAATATATATGTGAGTTATAATAA
>MU224613.1:1997762-2070287 GCA_018584345.1 Thuja plicata
AGTCTCAGCTGGGCGGAATTTGAAGGTGGGATGGACATGATAGTCTCAGAATTTATCAGCACTTGCAAAGCATTCAAAGTCATCCTTCAAAACATAACATGCCATATCTTTTAACATCACCTAGCCACCAAATGGGAGCAAGTTTAAGTTTTAATACATGGCGGAATTTTAAGGCATGATGGACATGATGTCCAAGGGGCGGGCGGAATCCACCAGCACCTTGGACATGGCCACATGTCCATCAACCTTCACTTAGCTAGCTCACCCCTTCAACCTCCTCCTAACACCTTACAAACTTCTTCAAAATTCCATCACTTAGCAAAAGGCCTTGTTTGGGAGCCCATAGGGCCTGGCGGGATTTTGAGGCATGATGGACAGGGTGTCCAAGGGGGTGGTGGAAACCGCCATCACCTTGGACATGGTCCATGTTGATCACCACAAAACAGTCCACTTAGCTACAAGTATTTCATCCTCCTTTGCAAATTCTTTGCCCTTCAATTCAACTTCACTCTCATATTCATTCTTGCAATCCATCAAACCTTTCACTCAAACTTTAAGCTCCAAAATCAGTCCATGCTAGAGGGTGGCAGAAATCAGAGAGGTGATGGACAAGGTATAAAATCAAAATTCCAGATTATGCAAAATGTTCAAAGTCTTGTCTCTTTAAGCCAACATAGCATCACAAACTTTTCCAAAATCAACCCAGCCACCAAATGGAAGGAAGTTTGATCCTTTTTAGCATGGCGGAAATCAAGGGAGGGATGGACAAGGTGTCCAAGGGGGTGGCGGAATCCACCATCACCTTGGACATGGTCCATGTCCATCAATCACAAAACAGTCCACTTACCTTAGTTACCCCTCCAACTTCCTCCTAACTCCCTTAAACATCTTCAAAAGCCTCTTAGCATTAATCCAACAATCACATAGGAGAAAAGACAAGTCCCAAGACATGGCGGAATTTAGGGGTACCATGGACATGGTGTCCAAGGGGGTGGCGGAATCCGCCATCACCTTGGACATGGTCACATGTCATGAACTCACAATCTCCTCCAACCCCTATACAACTACTTCAACTCCATCAAACATCTTCAAAACCTTAATCTCATGGCAAAGTCCAAGTTTGGGGGCCTCTTATGGCTGGGCGGGATTCCAAGGCATGATGGACAGGGTGTCCAAGGGGGTGGCGGAATCCGCCATCACCTTGGACAGGGCTATCATGCCATATCCATCAACACACTAAAATCAATCTTCCATTATCAAGCTTTTGTTCCAATCCAAGTTCAGATATCTTGTCTTCACTCCATCAATTTACTTCTATGTTTCTTTGACTCCAAGTTGGGGGGAAGATCAGTCACCAAGGTGCTGGCAGAAAACAGAGAGAGGATGAACATGCCATGCCAATCTCAGTCCAGCACCAACATTGACTCTCCAAACATTTCCTTAAAACACTGCAAAGTTAGACTCCATCAAATTTGCTCCAAACACAAACATCATCCAATCTAACTTGCCACTAAGTCTCATGGCTCATCCCCTTAGCCAAGGAGGAAAGAATGAAAGGAAAGATGCTGGCCAAAAGCAACATGGCGGAAATGTCCAAGGGTATGGACATTTCCGCCCCAAGGGCAAAAAACACTTAAAAAACACTTTTCTCCCCAATTTTCCCTTGGGACGCCATTGAACGTCCACAAATTGATCAACTTCACTTTTAAATCTTTCAAGCTCAACTCCAAAATCAAAAAATCAGGGGGTCCCCAAGAATTGGGGCGATGTGTGAAAGACCTCACAACAGGTCTGTCACTGACCGGAAAAGTACTTCCGGATGTTGTTTTAGCTTGGGATCAGCTATGATTTCTTGGTTCACCAAGAAACAAAATTCTGTTGCTTAAAGTTCAACAGAAGCAGAGTATATTGCAGCTTCTCGAGGGGCTAGAGAAGTTGTTTGGTTAAGAAAACTCATTGTGGGATTATTTGGACAGGCTATGGAGCCTACTATTATTTATTGTGATAATCAGAGTTGCATTAAACTTGCTATCAACCTAGTGTTTCACAATAGGTCCAAACACATTGAGGTTCATTATCACTATGTCAGGGACATGGTGGAAAGAAAGGCCATTCAGTTAGAATATGTAGGTACTGATAAACAAACTGCAGATATTCTCACCAAACCTCTGGCGAGGAACAAAATTGAATATTTTAGAGATAAACTTTGGCATGGTGAAAATATGAATTTGTTGTACTACTTCTGAATGAGCTTATGAATTCATATCTCTTCTGAAGAAGAGGCTATATGGATTCATTTGTGGATTGTGACAATCCACTATTGTGTTTTTTTTTATGAATATCATGGGCTTGATATTCTTCTTATGAGTCTAAAGAGACTCATGGATCAGAGGATCCACACTAGACTATTTGGTGGATATCATTAAGTTGATGTTTGGAGACCAATGCTCTTGATATCATTTGAGTCTGTGAGGCTCATGGATCAGGGATCCACTTTAAAGTAATTGGTAGGCATCTTGCCTGGAGACCATTACTCTGAGTACTTGGTGAATATCATGGATATTCATTAGACCAAGGCACTTGGAACATCATAAACTTGATGTTATGAATCCATTAGGTCACACAATGTTATCAAGAATATCATGAGATGATATTCTTATGGATCTGATCAATCCATTTTTGAAAGGATAACATGATATGACAGAAGAATGGATACTTGGTAGATAGAGGTCTACCTACATAGATATGAGATCTATGTTACCATTGGATAAGGTATCCAATATGGTTATGTTTTGCCACCTCTATCAAGGGTGATAGAGAGAATAAAAGGTGAGTCCAACTATATATAGGGTCTATAGATCGATCTTACCCTCAAGTCTAAGAGGGAGTGTTAATGTTTTTAGCCTTTAAGGCTAAGATCGATAATTACAAGGACTAATTATAATAATATATTGTGGAAATAAGTTATTGCCTTTTATTTAAATAATAAAGTAATATATATGTGAGTTATAATAATAATAATAAAAGGGTTTATTATTATTATTCTAATTAATTAATTAAGGGCCCAAGGTAGGCCGACTCCTTGAAAAGGAGAGTTAATTAATTAACTCCATATATAAGATGAATCGATCTAATGATGAGAGGCATCAAAAACATAACATGCTCTCCCTACATTTGGATCGATATTTTCCAGCAAGCAATTCTTTTCCTCTTGGCGAATTTATGCTAATTCAGAGACCAAATTGTTTGGACGACTTCTACTCATAAAGTTGGCGACATTGAAGCATAGGCGAACTTGATTCACATCCTTCTAATAGCAGATCGAAGATTACATACAGTGCAGATCGAAGACTTCCAAATTTGCAATCTATGTGCAGATCGCACATGTCATAATTGGCGATTTGTGTGCAGATCCAAAACAACAATCACAGTGAATTCTGGATCAAGTAACTGGCGCACATAGAGGCTGATCCATAGTCCTCATCAAATGCGACTTGAAGGCGAATTCAAGGGTTTGAATTCGTACAAATTTTGGGGCTGGAAATTGGAACTGTATTGCAGCACTTCAACCTCAGAATTGTGAAGCATCAGCACAAGAAAAATTGGAGTAAACCCGGGTACTATCATTCCCTATTCTTTGTCAATTTCTTGTGCTTACTTTTCAGTTATAAAAGGCTATCTATAGATTAAGTTTTCCTTGCATAGATCTGAAACTTAACATCTATATCATATGAGTATACAATCGTAGAGCAGTGGCATATGGTCGTTCTGATAGGGGTTTGGTAGGGTATGCTATAAGATATACAGTTTCTGCATGTGGCCATTGGCAATTTTGTAATTGTCTTCCTATCGTATGAAATTATACAGTCAGATGTAAAGTTCTTATATATATTAATATACATAGTTCAGACTTTTGCCTTTTGCTTATTAAAAAAAAATCATTTGCCCCTCTTCACCAACTTGGTTTTGAAATTTTGTTGGTCTTTTCCAGTGATCCCCCAATAACAAACCTAAAATTAAGATCTTAGAGATTGATCCTGAGTAACTTGACCAAGAGGCTCCTCTTGCTCTTAATTGTTTTGAATATGGAAATGCTATGGTTATTGAAGACTCGGTCAACATTAAGCTGGGCTCTAGAGATAAACCCAAGATCACCAAGGTTGGAATCAATCTCTCTCCTCATGGAAGGGCTAATGGAAAGGAATGCCTCATTTGATCTATTTTGTGAATACCATAACATATTGTCCTCAGAGTATGTGAACATGCAAGGGATGAATTCATCAATCATAGTTCATAATATTATAGTCAACAACAAATTTGCAAAAACCCAACATCCCATGGCTAACAAGATTTCCAAATATGGAAGAGAGTGAAATAATTCATTTGCAGTTGCTTCATCAAAGCAACTAATTATCCAATATGGGCATCTACCATCATGTTTGTTTTCAAAGTAGTTTTCAAAGAGAATGGGGAGGTCTTTATTGTGTGGCATTATAATGTAGATTTTTTGAGCAAGAATAATGATGCCGTTTCTTGTGGTGGAGCTTTAAACCTAATATGTTCCCATGTAAATTGATGTCACACATTGTGTGGTTTACCAAGTAGCAGTTTTATTAGTTAAAATAGTTGCCAGGAAACTCCATTATAAGAATGTGGACTGCATACCCATCCCTGCACCCACAATTTATGGTGACTACATTTACATATAATATAGCTATCTCCTTATTCATTTACTTGTGTACCTGTCCCCATCCCTGTATTGGTACTGGTACTGATAATGGTATCCCTGTGTCTCCTGGTAATTATGGGTTTTATTTACGTTTTCTGCATTTATTTTTTCGTGGACAATGCAGTTTTGGAGTATTGGTCAATTCAGCGCTTCTACAAACATTTATGGCTAGTTCATGTTGAATATCAGTAGTGTAGCCAAGAGGTCAGCATTAAACATGTACAAGTATCTATTATGGTGTTTGTGCAAATCATAGACTGCAAATTACATATGATTAGGGTCTTGAATAATGTGATGAAGTAAGTTGAATAAGGGTACAATAAATACTACAGAGGCAGGCACTACCCTCTCAGCCAAGCAACGAAATAAAAATTGTAAGTTACCTTATAAGGGCTGCAGTTAATAAAAACATACTGAGACAAGATTCTTTGATAAAATCATATTTCTCATGGACAAAATGGCAATGCTACATAGAAAAATAAGGGTTCACGTGCTTGCATTTCTTATTTCTTAAATGGCCATATCCTTTCTGTATAACATGTATTAGTTGAACTATTCTGTTCCTTCTACTGCCCATTTACTTATCCAGTATGCCTGTTATTCACGAATGTTTATGTTACCTTTTGACCATTTTATGGCCTATTGTCATGCTATATGGAACATTTAGAGCCTCTTCAACTCAGTTTTGGATAAAGTCTTCTTTCGGTAACTCCCTATTTGTTTAATCTTCCAGCAATTATTTATAGCACAATTATGGACACATGGGGTGGGAGGAAAGAACTTAAAACAAATTTGTCTAACAAATCAGATGCTTCCACAAAATATGGTTAACTTTTCATATCAATCCATCCTTAAACATAGAAAAATATCACAAAGAGAAAAGAAGCACCTTAACAGAAGCCAACATGGGCGCTGCCTTGTGAGCATGGTGTTGCACAAAGAAGAGACCCAGTGATGGTTCATTTGCCACAAGTGTGATCGTTTCAGTCAAACTTTCATGCACTGCAATCCCCATAGTACCACATGAATAAAGTGAAATCACTTCACTTTGAAGTAAGGATAGAAACCCATGCATCATAAATGCTCTCCATGCAATTTTACAAAAATTGTGGTCATTGATTTAAATCTAAATGCAAAAAGTGGCCTATAAGGCCACTTAATATTTTGTATTGCAGAATTGGAAAAACCAAAAAAGAGTCAACAGTGCTGATGTTAAAGAAGAGAAAGTTCACCATCCTGACTCATTGCTATCTTTCTTCACAACAACCTTTTTTATCTAAATAATGTGTAAAATATCTCATCAAATTGGCATGCAGGATTAAGCAAGCAAATTTGTACAGTATTTCTAAAATTATGATTGCACAAAATTGTGGTGAACTTCCAATTGTCCTTTCATTATCCCCCTTCCCTTCACATCTAGGGAAGGAAAGCTATATTTGTATGCTATATAACAGGAACACAAACTCCTGGCCATTTATAGCTGAAAACTTTATACACATTTATAGAAACATAAAAGGCAGATTCCATCATACTGCCAAGTCGATTATTAATGAGTAGAAGACTTGCCAACTTGTTCTATTCTGATCATTCTTAAACAATTCTCTAAGATGTTGGATGATTGCCATTTACAGATATGAGGGTTATAAAACACAATGACGCTAGATACCATCAAAAGAACTTCTGACTGTGACTCTAATTATAGATACTTGCTAAGCTGCCTCTTGATTTGCCCGTGTCCAACTCACACTTTGACCATCATAACGTATAATTGAGTCTATTATAAATACAGCCAGATATAAACCCCTGGGAGCCACATTAAGCCCAATTCCAGTATACCTGGTTAGAATGCTCTTGCAAAAGGAACAAATAATAAGAGATGATTTATTCTGAGCACCACTTGTGACATGTTAATAAGCTAAAGCTAGCTTGGAACAGCTAATTGCCAATTCTCAACACTTCTAATTGGCAAATAGGTAAGTTCAAAATTCAAATAATGTTAATTACAAGCTTGAAATCACATTCTGTGCAAAACTCTTTCAAAACTTATTTTACTAGGAAGCTTCTTGAAAGTTGAAACGTGCCCATTGTGGGGGTTAACTATATTTGCAACTTCCTTTGAGCTCAATGTCACATTCGAGAGGTGCAAATATTGCTAATGTCGCAGACTTTTACCTGTGAGCCCAACCCACATACTCATTTTCACTTCATGCCAGTAATAGCCTGCAACTGGAGGGAAAACCTAAAAGATAGTAGTAAACTCAACTGAATGCACCAGTTTTCCTAACCCGTGTTTGACTATTTTCTCTCGATATAGGACTAGGTACTGCAAAAGATTTTAAAATATCCATTAAAACTAAATCTGGTTGTTATAATTTTGCTTGCAGTTTGCATTTGGCCTTGCTACTAGAGGGATCTAATAATTTTTTTCCCAACGGAATAAGTTGAAGTTTGGGCTTTGACTCTGCCTTGGTACGGTCTAGTTGTAAGGTGGAGTGCACAGAGGTTCGATTCTCCTCAGGTTCATACTCTCTGAAAGCTAGCAGCAATTTGGAGTTGAGTATTCTGTCTTTAATTGTTAAAAAACAGAATCCGAAGTGATAGGGGTTCTGAAATTCCTATTTTTAATAGGTCTCCTCGAAAATTCTCCTTCCGTGAACTGAAGTGTAACCACATTGGCCATCGAAAAAGTATTCAATTTGATTCAATATTTATAAAAAAAACTTATAATTTATGAAAAAGCTATCTTCTCTTGGCTGTGTTGAAGACAGTGGTTTTATGAAGGGAAGCTTTCTTAAATATTTTACAATTGTGACCAATTTATAAATATAATTGTTTCGAGCATAGTTATTCATACAACGTGTCCAAATGTTAAAATAATTAAACTGCAATGGGTACATGCTCTTAACCACTAAAAATGGTGTCAAATTAAAAAAATTATGTTCTTTATATATTTTATGAATAAGCAATATTAGAAAGGTAGCCATTGGCTTGTTATCCTTTTTCTTGGAAGACTATAAGGACGCCGAAACACTTTGGGTAGCGAAAAAATATAAAATCAATGCAGCAGGACTCTTACTAAAGATAAAAATGTCAGTTCCGCCAACAAAATAGAAATTTACTGGGCATTAATCTATCACAAACAACGATCAATAAGATTAAATACAGACCAGTATAGATTATTTTCAAGCCAGGTAAAGCAGAACTAATTCACACCGAGACAAAATACAATTGCCCGTGGTTTTTCTTAATCTTACCAAAACAAAATGCTTCTAGATATACTATGGTAGTGGAAGTCATCGCATTTCAAAGCTTTAAAGACAGAAGTATCCCATCGTCATTTACATGTTTACAAACGAGCAAGAATTTATTAACAAATTTTGCACCTTGGCTAAACCCATCAACGGGCGAAAACTGAGGCATTTTGCAGCAGGAGATTTCCGATCAAAACTAATCAACTCGCATATGTTTCATATCAATCGCCAACGCCCCAGATTTTATGAACTCGACCAAGAACATTAATATATTACAGCCCCGAGATTATGAAAACGTGGATAATTTTTCTGGCAGCGATTTACGAAAAGGTCGAGAGCGAAGAAACTCCCAGCTAAGCACGTAAAACGATGCGGATGATAAGAGATATGGTTTTTTAGGCATTGACGATAAAGTTAGATGGTGGACTGGTTGGTCGCGGATTCGAATGGTGATTGAATGGTAGGTTGTATGAGGAGCAAGGCGTCTTAGTTGAAAATCACGGCAGGAGTTAGGGTTAACGGAAAAATGTTGCAGTGCATGGGATTGTCCACCAATCACTCGATGGTGAGTGGAGTCAGGTCTGTGACATAATATTCGCTGTGTGGCGGTCTGTGATGAGGTTTATGGGTATGCCGAAGACACTCAAAAAATTTTGGTTCATTTTTTTTTTCATATATTAATGAAGTGCATGAGGTCAAATGGTAGGTTCTAATGTAGAAGATGACGTTGTTTGTTTAATAATAGTTTCAATTGAAAAGTGATAGCTTCAAATTATAATTATAAAAACACACTTCACTTCTATCCTCTCTTTATTTCTCTCCCTCCCTCTCTAACTCTATCTGCATATCCCTCTCTCATTCACACACATAAGAGTGTGCGCTATCTATCTATCTATCTATATATATCACTTCCTCACTCACTCTTCCTCTCTATATATTTTGTTATCTCTCCCTCTCTCTCCCCTTTTTCATTCTCTCCCCTTCTCTCTCCCTTTATTTATGTGTCCCTTTCTCCATCTCTATTTGTTTATATCTACTTCCTCTATCAATGTATTTCTCTATATCTCCCCCTCCCCCTCTCACTCTCACTCTCACTCTATATATCCTTATATCTCTATCTCACCATATATATCTCTCTATCTGTCATAACCCGATTTGATATACTCTTGTTTTATAGGACTTGTTAGCGACATGGACTCTTTTTGGACTTAGTCGAACACTCCTCGACTTAAGTCGATATATTTTGATATTTTAGTAGACATGTTAGTCGTTATCTTTGCTTATGTCATCATTTCATGCTTTTAAATAATGGTTTATAAGGTTTAGATTATGAAATGGATGCAGTTGAATTGATTATGCTTTTATGTGACTCATATGATCTATGTCATGATGTTGTTGTGATTTGATGATGATAATTTATTGATGATGAAATGAAGATCATTGCAATTAACATGATGCAATTTATTTTTTATTATGTTTTATGAACTAACCTACTGATTATCAATCTAGTGGTTGAGTTGATTGTGCAGAATGAAGGCGGGGTGTGTTTCAAGTAGAGGAGGTTAGCTCCTTGGTAAGGATGAAATCGAAAAAAACTTGGTTACACACACCACTTAGTTGTTAGAGATATATTTTGCGCAAGTTAAAATGTTTTAGTTAAAAGGTTTCAATTTTTATGGTAAATAGATTGGAATGAAGTATGATTTTTATTTAACAAATTTACGTGTGTGAGTGGAATTTTTTCCTTCTGAAAGCTTGAGTGATTTGATTAATTATCAAAAGAAAACAATTATATGCTTGAATTAAAATAGTATTGCTAAAATGTTCTTATTTAGATTAAATAAAAATAAAAGATCGGATGTTGGAGTTTTGGTTTAAGAAACTAGATGATCTGGCATCAAAAATATCGATCTTTCAGTTGAACTAAGAGTGGAAATAAATGCAAGAAGATGAACTGAGAAAAATTATTTTGATCATGTTATTTTAATGGCATGAAGGACTGTTGGCGGGAGGAGGAAGAGGAATTAAATAGGAAAAAGAAAGTAAGATTTGGAGGACGAAAGAAAGAGGAAAGCAAGGTGGAATGGTATAGAAGAAGGGGGGGAGAACACAGGGGGGGAGTAGGAAGAAAGTACACAGGAGGAGGAAGTAGGAAGAAAAATGCAGGAGGGAGAGAGGAGAAAACGCAGGAGTGAGGGGAGAAAAAAAAAAGGATCGCGACAGCAAGGGGAGTTCTGAAGGAAATTACACAAGAAGAAAGGGAGATTACCAAGTTCCAATTTCTTGTTTTATGCTTTCCTTATTCTTTGCAAACCATTTGTTTACTATTTTATCGATGGTTGAAAGATCTATAACAAAATTTTAGAAACGTCTTCTAAACCTGTGAGCTATGGAATTCTGTCTTTTTCAAATATGATTGTCATGCTATTTTTTTTCATTTTCTTTTCTTCTGGAAGGTCTCTAGTTCTTCTTGTTGCGTCGTGTATCCTTTTGTTGTTCCATGTTTTCTTGATCCTGTGCATTGTATATCTTGTTGCGTCATGCTATTGTCTTCTACGCCATAATATTATCTACCTTTACAGTGTTATCTCTTCCTGCATAGACTTTTCCTTCTCTTTTATGTGACTTTATTTTGTGGTTACCAGAAAATGAGACAAGTTATTAACTAGAATAAATGCTCTTATATTCGCAGCTAAAGTTGTGCCAGGCCTCCCGTGAATCTAAATTTTCTTTTAATTTGGGAATAGCCTTCTTGATTTCCTGGATTCCAATAAAAAGATTTGATTATGGCCATACTATGGCAGACGCTAGGAGTCAGTCTTCCTGTACAATCTCTTTTTTGTGCAAATCCATTTTCTTATTCACTTTCGATTAGAGAACTGTATGCCCTTGCCATTGGTGTAGTTTAGGCCCAGACTAATCTTTCTCTTTTCCACCATATGAATTTAAATCTATGTTTTCAGTGCTATCTGTGCTTCGTAAATGTAAAAAAAAAATGATTTCCCAAACAAAGAGAAAATAATTTTTGAAGTGACAACGAATTTGTCAGTAAATTTTTAACCCAATACGCCAATATTGAGTAATACCAAACTTTTGTGATAATTTATTAATGAATTCTCGAAGTATAAATATTCATGGCATGTTTCTTTTTTATTTAATTATTCAGTCCAGTGTTCGTTTTCTTCCATTACTGGTAAAATTGTCACTTGACCAGATTGGTAGACTATATTTCATTGTTGTTAAATTTCTATTTACAGCAGACAAAATGAGACCTTGTATTTATCTTAAATTAAAATCTCGTCAAAACTTTCTTATATGGGGACTATTTTCACATACTTAATAGAGTGGAATATATATATTTATAGAATACAATACTGTTAGGAAACCATCTAGAATGGGAACTTGCCAATTTAGCTTCCTTAAATATTTATGATGAGTAGATTTCATCTCAGCTCTTTATGTAGAACCATTTTCTTATTATATTTTATTATGTGATTAAGTTCATTTTGAAAAGTATTGAGGAAAGGGTGTAGTGTGTGGAATACTAGGAAAGGGTAGTATATATTGTTCACTACCTACCAGTAGAAATATGGCACTTAAATTGTTTTGGCCAAAGCTATGGTAGCACATGTTTTCGTAAATGTGTTTGGTTTATGTTTCATCTTCCTGATTATCTGTGATTAGCTCTACTTAGACATATGTGGAAAGTAGTTAGTTTCATAGACACACCAGATTCCTTCTGATCCATCAGTGTCGAGATGCTAGGCTTCTCGAGTAGGGTCGGTGCGCTCTTCATTTCAAGATGAGCCCCAGGGGAGCTAATCACTCTGTGGTTGGCCGGAAAAAGCACCTGGACCACACTCCCATCTCAAGATTTGTGGATGGACAAGTGTCTGATGACTTAGGAGATAGGAGCATGCAGATGGACAGTTGTCTAATGGCATAAATGATACTTGTTTCTTTACGACCTTATGGTCTTGATGTAAATTTCTTACTCATGATGTAAGATGCACGGCGAGTTGGTCAGCATCCTGATGTATTGGTCATTTTGATTTCTCATTGTTTATGGATAGACTTGTATGTTCGACAGTATGGTCACCTTCCTTGTGATGTACTTCATTGTGTGATTTGAAATTTTATGAATTGGGAGATAATTTGTAATTAGTTTATGAATGATTTATGCATGTCTAGTCTCAGTGATTGACCGACTATGACTAATGGAACAACTTTAGATATTTTCTCTCCTTTTTGCTTATGTGGCTTTTATTGGTAAATTTAGTCTTTACACTATCACTCCCTCTCTATTCTTGTGTATTTCTCTATCTCTTACACTCCATATTTGTATCTCTCTCTCTTCTCTCCCTCGACCTCTCTCTATATCTCTATCTTTTGTGTCCCTCTTTCGCTCTCACTAAATCTTCATCTCTACCTCTATCTTCCTCACTCCTCTATCTCTAGACATGTCTCCCTCCCTCTCGCCCTCTTCTTAGACATCTTGGTAGATATTGTAACAATATATGATGGTCATTTTATTGGTATGCATAATGATGCTTATAGTAGTTACAAAGTAATAGTTTGTCTGTGCCAAAATATTGAGATTATTTCTATTTGGCACACAAAAAATTAATATATATAATAATAGATAATCATAATGTTTTTTTCCTTGTGCAACTAGGGCTTCTAGCATAGCCTTCGACTCATGATTACCGTCCACCCACGCGCCCAAGTGTGAACACCATTAATGGCTTCCACTTCCCGGGGTACGGCCCTGGGCATAATAAAGACAACAACCTCTCCCACAATAAACGCGGGCAATTAGGCTTTGTCAAAAGTATTATTATAGACCCCAAAGCGGCTTTGAAAGAACAAACTTCACCAGCAAGCAAAGGAAGCAGCACCCAACCAGTGGTCGAGGGTGACAAAATGAAGCCGCAGGAGAAAGATGGAGAGCAAGAAGAGGGCCCCCAACAAAGAACCTTCAAGCAAGTCGTCCAAAATGAGAGGACTCTCCTAAAAGGCACCCGCTTCATCTCCACTATCCCCTCCTCCTCTGAGAACCCCGCAGGAAATTGAGGTAAGATTCCACCACCCCCCCGAACTCATCATTAAAGCTAATCCTCAAATGATGAACGCAATTGATCAAGAGAAGATTAGGCTTAAAGATTGCGCTATTTTCTTTGTTGTTGTTGATGCAACTAGGGTTCCTTCTAGGAATTATCTTAATGATTGGTTCTAGAAGATTTGGGGGAAAAAACTTGATTTCCATTTTTCCTATTGATGTATGTTGTAGAAGGGTTTATTTCTTCTATTTTTTGTAGACCCTAAATCTCATAAAACTATAGTAGAAAAATAGTTCTGGAGAGTTGGCCAATATGAATTTAGGGCCCTCCCATGGTCTCTCGACGCCTCCCATAATGAAGTCCTAGCTCTATTGAGCCCCCGCTGGGTTGTGATTAAAAACATCCCACCTTTTCTGCTCAATTTGATCCCCCAGGCCCTTGACCATGTGGGTAGGGTTCTTAGGATAGACCAATCCAATGTTCTTATCCCGCACACGGATACTAGAGTTCTTTTATCCCTTAAACTTGGCATTGATTTCCCTGAAACTCTTCACTTCGACCTTGGTGGCTTCCCTATCATTTGCCCTGTTTCCTTCCTTGGTGGCATCAATGGTTGTTATCTCTGTAGAAAGGAGGGCCATAAAAAATAAGACTGCCCTATCATTTTAAAACGGAGCCATCCTCCTCCTCCAATTGGAAATGTCACCCCACCTGGAGGCAACCCTAATCCCCTTGAGACTCCCCCTCATCTTGAAGCTCCTCCTGAAGGGACCCTTAACAATGCACAACCTATCCGCCCACCTCCACCTCGACCACACCCTCTCCCCAGTGCTGATGTTGATTGGATGAAGGACGCAGATTCTATTTCTGCAACCCTTCATAAGCTCAAGGGCCATTTTGATGGACAAGACCCCCCCTAGCCTGACCCAGATGGTTCCTGAAGCTATGAAAAACCTTCCTTCAGCTAATGAACTAGACTTTGGGCTGGGTCCAGACCATAAATCCCCTAGACCAATGCACAAGACACAGAATGCTCAGCAAATTTCTATTGGGAGGATAAAGATCAAGGCAGACATGCTTAGATTGATCCCCCAAACCCAAGTGGAAAACCTACTCAACCCTCCCTCCTGTCCAGGATGCTCTTGGTGACCACCCTCCCATCCCCAAGGTACCTGATGACATGAGGGCTGGACCTGGTCTACCCCCCCTTCAATCCTGTACCCCCTCCGCTGGTGACCCTAATGTAGAGAGTTTGACCCTAACCACCTTGGAGGACACTCAACAAGTTCTCTGTGGTTGTTATCCCTGCTCCTCCCCCTCCCCCCCCACCTAATTAATGGAAATATGTCCCAAAGAGGAAAGGTGGACCAGGGATAACTTCCATGGCATCGGATACACTCAAGATGAAGGGTGGGCAAGAAGAGAATTCTGAGTTGGAAGAAGGAGAAATCTTGATGGAAACAATAGAAGCTAAAGAGTCTAGTGGATCAGAATTTGTCTTTATCTTAGAGCTAGTAAAAGGTAGGAAAGTGGATGGTAAATTAGACAAGAAAGCCTCTCTAGTAACCCCAAGTGGAAACTCTGGTAAGAAGAGGAGGGGCAGACCCCCTCTGTTGAGTGGCAATCCCAAGCCATTCAAACACCCTAAAAACAACATACCCCAATGTTTTAAGAGTTTTAAGACTCCCATGGACACAGATAAATAGTCTGATATGTCTATCAATTGTGTATCTTGGAACGTCAGAGGACTAGAGTCCTCTGATAGGAAATATGTAGTCAAGAGGTTTCTGCAACTACATAAGGAGATTGATATCCTCATGCTCCAGGAAGTCAAGGCAGTTGGATTTACCCTAGATATTGCACTTAAATGCATATGGAAGGATGCCACTACATTCTCATCTAAACACCAGAGGGGAAAAGGAGGAACTTCTATCCTAGTTGGAACTAAGTGGAGGAAATTGATCCATAGATGGGGCATCTCCCCATGCAACAAGGCTGTCTGTGTTTCATTCAAATTCAAAGAGCAAATCCTAGGAGTTTGCTCGGTCTATGCCCCTAATGACCACCATGATAGGATCAAACTATGGAAGTGGATCTCAGATTTGGATAGTATACCCTGGATCATTGCATGAGACTTTAACATGGTTGAAAGAGCCTAGGACAAAGTTGGTGGTCAGAGATTCGAATGGAAAGGTAATGAGCTAGTCTTCTAGAATAGATTGATCTCTAAACTTAACCTCTTTGACCCCCTGGCGGATAGGAAGTGTGACTTAGTAGGTGTGTGGTTTACTTGGTCTAACTTCCAAAAAGGTGATAGGAGGATATATTCTAGACTGGACAGATTCTACATGAACAAACATGTTTTTACCTGCCCTCCTACTCCAGGGGATAAATGTGTGAAGGTTACTCCCTACACCCTCTCTGATCATCACCCTCTACGCTCGTGCATCCACCTCATTCCTTCCCGAAGTAACTCACCCCCAAAGAAGATGGGGTTTGCTCTTAATTCTTTCCTCCTCCAAGATGAGGATGTTCAGGCTGCCATTAAGATCATAGCCTGGTATAATGAATACGTGGTGCATCATGAGTCAGAGGCAAATAGATGGAATATCACCACACTCTCTTGGCAGAAGATGCTCAAAACTGTTGGCAAAACAAAGGCCAAAGATGCTAGAGGCAAAGAATTTAGACTAGTAGAGGAACTGCAAGAAACAGAGCTGCAGATTCAGAATAATCCCTCTGACCCAAGATTACTAGATAATGTAATGAGATGTAGGGACTCACTAAGGAATCTGCAACTTTATAAAACTAGAGGTGCTAAGATCAGGTCCAGGATCAACTCGATCAACCTAGGGGAAAGAGGATCTAAATTTTTCTTCCAGACCCTTAGGAAGAAGGAGGCTAGAGACAAGATTGAATGTATCAATGACCAAGAAACCAATATTACATCACAGGAAGGGATTCTAGAATCCTTCTCCAAATTCTACAGCAACCTATTTACATCAGAAAGGAACAATGCTATGGATGCAGCCATGCAAAAGCTAAGGGGTATCATACCCAGGAAAATTTCTGAGGAATATTCTATCAATATTGGGAGAGATCTGTCTGTAGAGTAGATAAAAAATGCCATCAGGAATATGGCCATTGATAAAGCACCTGGCCCAAATGGACTCCTAGTAGAATTATTTAAACACAATATATATTGGGTGAGTAACAACCTCTTTAAAGTCTTTCAAGAGGCCATTTCTACAGGCTCCCTTGGCCCTACACTTAATGCGGGCCTGATCAAGCTAATTTCTAAGGAAGGAGATAGACTCCTAATAAAAAAATGGAGACCTATCACCCTACTCAATGTAGGGTATAAGATCTTGGCCAAAGCCCTTACCCTCAGAATTGCCACAATCCTCCCTAAAGTTATCAACAACACTCAAACAAGCTTTGTCAAGGGCAGATACATCTTAGAGAATCTAGTCACCTGCTAGGAGGCAATGGACTGGGCTAAAGCTTCAGGACAACAGAGCGTTATGCTTCTAATTGACTATGAGAAAGCCTACGACCGTATTGAATGGAAATTTATCCTACTTATGCTGGAGACCCTGGGCTTTCCTCCTTCCTTTTGCAATATGGTCTCCACCTTACTAAAAGATGCTATGACAACAATAGAAGTTAATGGGCACAAATCCCAATTCTTTGAACTCTCCAGATCCATCAGGCAAGGTTGTCCACTTGCCCCCTCCTTGTTTGTTATAGATGTTGACTCTCTCCACTACCTACTTAGAGATGACACCCTATCTCCACAGGTTAAGGGCATCTCCCTTCCTAATGGTCAAGAGGTTTCCAACATCCAATTTGCTGATGACACTGTCATCCTCCTAAACATTGAGGAGTGCAATATGGAGTTCCTTATGAAGAAACTTGACATATTCTATGTGGCCTCTGGTAGCAAGATCTCCATGACCAAATCCATTATGCTGGGATGGAAAAATACCCCACTGGAATGGTGGAACAAATATGAAATGGAATGGGGAGGCCCTAATCATATTGTGAGGTATCTTGGGATTCCTTTCACAGTGGATCCCAACATAAATGATATGTGGTGCTGGGTGAAGGATCATATCATAGGTAAAATCAATAAGTGGGACAACAACCTCCTTTCCTTCTCGGGTAAAGTTCAAGTCTATCAGAAGATTCTCTCGTCCTACCCTGTCTACTTCTCCTCTACTTGATTGTTTAATCAGAACTAGTTCGGCTCCATCCAGAAGATTATCATAGACTTTCTATGGTCAGATGGGACAGGGAATAAAAAATTCCATGTTGTCTCTTGGGACTGGTGCACCATAAGTAAGGTTTGGAGAGGACTAGGTTTCAAGTACCTTAGAACTCAAGGTATTGCATTGGCAACTAAATGGATAGCCAAGGCCTCAACATGAACAGAACCATGGAAGATTTTGATGAGGAACAATCTATCTAGATCACATTGCAGAAGTTAAACTTGGACCAACCTCTATTGCTCTGACATCCTGTGTATAGATTTCAACATTTATGTTCAAGGATCCAATGTCTTCAAATCTATCTAGAAGAGTTGGAGGTATATCACAGGTCTCCTCTGTAACTCCACCCCTGTAGAAGGTGGTGGTATCATATGTGGTTATAGGTCCTTGTGGTGGAACCTTAAACACCATAACAAACCTCTGTCCCTACTCCAAGGATGCTCAGCAAGGAGATGGGCAGAGAAAGGCATTTGTCTCTTCTAGGACATAATTGAGGAAGGTGTACTTGTATCTTGGGAGAACCTTAAATCTAAATATGACCTGCCACTGACACAACTTAGAACCTATACTATTCTTTCAGCTGCATACAATAATTTGGGACCCCCTATGATATTCTACTCACCTAACAATTGCACCTCCCTAATCACCTGGCCGGATAACACCCCTCTGCACCAAGTCAAGACCAAGTATGTCTATCACCTGCTCACCCAGAGCCCTGTTATCCTCACACATGCTAACTCTGCTTGGATATTAGACATCCCCTCCAAGGAATGTAATAAATGCTTCGCCTCCATCTGGACCCGACCTATTGAACCCAAGATCATCTATTTTTTATAGCGCCTCCTTCTACATAAACTACCATTCAAGAAGTTGGGGGGAGACCCGAACCTTTGTACAGTCTGTAAGCAGCCGAAGTCAGTCTCTGATGTCTTCTTTGAATGTTTCTTTGCAACTGAAGTCTGGAAACTAATTGGCCTCTCTTATAATATCCACTTTGATAATCTTAGTATCATCTCTGGTTGCATCAACAACAACAAATTTTGCAATGTATTCTGGTCTATTGTCTCCTCTATAATTTTTGTGGGTCATTTGGAAAGCTTGTAATGATGATGTTTTGGCAGGGAAGTGCGGGAATCTTACTAAATCTCTAAGGAGGCTCATCTATTATGATGTTTCTATGCAGGTTATAGGCATCATAAAGATGAAGGAAAGTAAGTTTTTGCAAATCCTGAGAGACCACCATCAACAAGAAAGATATAGCTCATGGCTATACAACCATGAAACCTGGACCGCAATTTGACAGCAAACTTGCTGACTTCCTGAAGCAAGTAAAGAAGGGTAAGATACCTCTAGCGGGGAATGTAGCAAGCGGGCCACCCTACGATATTATTGGATACATTGCAGTATCTCCAGACTCCAATGAATCAGATGGAGATCATGATGTACCCTCTGAATAATATAGTCTGTACAGTTTATAGATTATAGATTTCCTGCATATTAACTTTGCGATGATATCAATTGTAATATTTTGAGCCTCTTTTTGATCTGGTTGTGATCTCTCCAACCCTTGGTTAGACTTATTTGATATGTCACAAACTCGTATGTAACTTTTTTGATCCTCTGATATGCAATAGAAAATAATGTTTTTTTCCTAATTAAATATATTTATAATTAAATAATAAATAGATACATATTAAATATTAAATATTTCATATTGTATTATTTATCTTATCTTGCATTAAACATGAATACCATTTAAAAATAATATACTTCATATTGTTTTTAGACTAGAACTAATCTACAAAAGGTAACCCTAACTACAAATCAAATATTGATTAAAATAGACAGATAGAGATACAAAGTAGGAGAGATGGATTGAGTAACAAAGGTACATAGATAACAACATACAAATAGAAAGGAGTATTATTTGTTTTTTATTTTAACATTTTATTTGAAGTACAATTTTTAAAAAAAAACTTATTTTAGAGTTTAATTATACTGCTAGAATATTTAGCACTCAATTCTTTGAAAATAAAATAAAAATAAAAATATTGTTGACCAGTGTTATTTTTCATTCTACAACTATACATATATATATAGTAATATATATATATATATAGTAACTGCTAAGTCAGATAAAAGTCTATCATAATGATGTCCTAACAATATACATACTGCTAGAATATTTCGTCTCGACAATCCACAAAATAAAACAAAACAAAAATGAACATAACTAGCCACTGTCATTTTTCATCAAATAGAAAAATCTTGTATGAAAATTATTCTTAACATTATTTCTATGGTCAGAACACTTATCCAAGGAAACGCAACAAAATCATTGGCATCCTATGAAAAAATGGGGAAAAGAGGCTTAACATTTTACGTGTTATTACGTGACTTAAGCTTCTAGTAAACAACATAACTCTAGCCATTATTGGAGTAGGCCTCCTGAGTTGCCTTTGTGGTTGTCTTACATGCCACCACCATGATCTCAAAATCCACCAATGCTTATCCTTTTCATCTTGGGACAAGAAGTACGAGCAAACATATAATTTATCAAGCACTTCCTCCACCTGGAACACAAAACTAATGTACATTTGAAGCGCCACAAGAAGAAGCTTAAATTTGGATGGTAAATCAGTTGTCATTGCTATAGACAAATCAAGATGGGATTCAAATCACTTGATCTCAAAGATATCTTTTGGATGATGAGATAAGTTTTAGACGTTGTGAATTGACGATGACAAGGACTAGATTAGTGCACCATCTATTGACATCGACAACTGCAATCGGTGTACCAACTCGATGAATCGACAAGATGTTTTCTATGGTCTTCTATCAATTTAGAGGATTTTAAACCATTGATAGCCCACTATAAAGACTACGTATTAAGTATATTAATTAATATATAAAATATATTAACTATTCATTATAATAATTAATATACTTGTACTTTTTTTATAGGCAAAGGCCAAAGCCAAGATAATTTTATTAATCATAAAGTTAAATACAAAAGAGCTTCGTTCACTTCGAGCACTGGTAGGAAAGAACGGAGAAGAAAACCTCTAGTCTTGCCCGAGACGTAAGTCAAGATCATACATAGTGTTTCTTGGGGCATACCCCCTTTTATTACAAAAAACAATTATTTCCACAAAACCTATTATATTCATTATCCAAGATCTTATCAGTTATTGTCTTTAGAAATTTATTCTGCAAGAGTCCTTGATTTTCCATGTCCTTGTTGTGCCTGCACAACCCAAATCTGCACCAACTATATTTCTTCCAGCATGGTTAAAATGAAATTTTCAACTACTATCATAAGAGACAGAGATTAGGAAGAGAAATTCAGGAACTCCATACCCATGGCGGGATACAAACTCATACAGAGACTAAAAAACTATCCACGCCTAGAAATCAATATGTTAGTATGTATATATATACAAGATAAAATAGGTATTCACACACACACACACACACATATTCTATCTATATATTAATCAAATGATATTAATCCACAGATGTAGATAGATATTTAGTAATTTATCAATTTAAGCTAAAAATCAGAAGGATATAATCCAGAAAGCATCTTTACAACAAAATGAATATAAAATCTCAGAAGAGCATCTCTATTAATACTATAAATAGGAATATCATGGAATTAGCTCGAAGTAAATAGGTCAGGAATCATTCATTAAAGCTTGGTCTCTGATTTAAATGAATTTGAGCAGATCTTAAATATGAAGCTAACTTAAGAAATGGCCGAGGAGCTGAAATTCAAAGGAAGTTATGTCTTGCTCTATTTGGTTAATAATATGTTATTATGTTATTCCACTAGAGATTAAATTAAACCTTATATATTTTCCAGAAGATCAGTGTTGCCTCTCATAAAAAAGAGAGTTTATTTCTTAGTCCTGCCCCTCTATTTATAAAATACCGAGTGTGAAATAGGAACTAAAACCCCATACATAAAATGGATAGGTTTCCAAAATGATGTATGCTAGTTAAAGTTATTAAATTGTGTCAAAAGGTGGGCATGTCCTATTTCTATACCATAACCCAATAGATTCCAGTCATTTTGCTAGTATATTCATTATTACAATCAGTATCACAAGAGAAGAAGATTATGATGAGAAATTTAGGAACTTTGTACTCTAGGAGGGATTATTACTCGTTCAGACACTAAAAAATCATCCACATCTGGAAATCAATATGTTGTTGTTGTTGTTGTTGTTGTTGTGTGTGTGTGTGTGTGTGTGTGTAATCTATAATGTAAGTATTCACAAATACATATATAAATCTTCGATCTATATATTAATCAAACTTTATTAATCCAAAGATGTAGATAGAGATTAGTAATTTGTCAAGTTAAACTAAAAAATCAGAAGGATACAATCTAGAAAGCATATCTACAACAAAAGAATATAAAATATCAGAAAAGCATCTATTTTAATGTTGTATTCAGGAATATCATGGAATTACCTCCATCTAAATAGGTGAGGAGTCATTCATAAAAGCTTGGTCTCTGATTTAAATAAATTTTGAGCATATCTGAAATATGAAGTCGACTTAAGAAATGGCCGAAAGCAGAAATTCTGAAGAAGTTATGTCTTGCTCTTTTTGGTTCTTATAAATTCACCTAAATCCATACTATCCCCTAATTCCTCAGTTTCAGAATCACTGAAACTATCTCTATTGGTATTCTCTACATCATCCTCCCTTAATAAACAATCAAACCAATCTTCCTCCTGGAGGTATCGAACATGAAGAAATGCAAGAAGGAAGTATAGATTTCTTCTAATGGTGGGAGTTGTTTCAATGAAGGAATCTCGATCCTCAGTGGCAAAGACAAGATAAGAAGGTACAGGTACACCACCAATTGTGGGAATGTCATAGATACTCAATTTTGGTATAGTCAAATCCATCCTGATATTTTGGATAACGTTTTCTAGATTATTCAGATATTGTCTCTTGAAAATCCTTCTACACAAATGTCCAATGTCTTCTTTCCCTTGATCTACTTGAAGGGTTGATGCTATAAACATTATAGGGATGTCAGACTTAACCCTAAAGTGATCTGTATTTGTAATAAATTATTTTCCCAAGATTTTAAAAACTACTCGAGGACAAGATTGTGGGTAGTTAACATTATAGCCTTCAATCGATTAATAGTAATTTCCCTGTCACCTTAGAGCTCGTAATTTTAATGGTAGTAGATATTTCCTGAGAGGGGATGAATAATCGAGGATGCAAGGAGTAAGAGATGGGAAATATGGTTATTTATAGCCTTTGATAATGGTTTGGATCTTTAAGAGAAGGGCAATCGTTGGTAATTGATCAACCTCTTGATCATTCCTTAAAAGGTAATAAAATTTCATTGATTAACTTTGTCTTTATTGGTTAGTATCTGGAGCATCCTAGTTCAACCATAACTTAATCCTATGTTTTTCAAATCAAGTCAATATAAATCAATCCGAGGACCAACTTGATACTAAGTAATTCTAATACTAAGATTATGTTTCCCAGATTTTGCTATCATGCTTATCTTATAATGGTACCAAATTTTTTATGATTTTTGGGGTTGCTAGTTGGAGGAAGGAGGAGGAACCAAGCTAGAAGGGCCCTTGCTTGATACTCTATTGCTAAAACAAAGTATTAGAGCCAATATAACCGTTCACGCTTTGCTAATGAGGGAGTCTACTATTCATAATATATGACATGGTACTTCTATTGCTTCTCATACATAGAACCCCTATGTCTTTTAATAGTGTCTAATGGTTTGAAGAGAAGGACAGGTGTGTGAAAATTGATGACTGTATATTTAATTTTGACCGTAATACAAAAATCGTAAAAAAAGATGTTACACATAAGCCAATATCTATTTATTAGTAAATCTTAATATATAGTTTACAACATTTTGAAAATGACATCTACCTCCATATTAAACCAGTAATTATAATAAAAACTATATATCCTTCAAGTATTAAGAGATAACTATATATTAAGTGGATTCCTACAAGTAAACAAATGTACCCTATTTAAGCAAAACATGACATTTTCCAAAACTACTTTTGGTCTATAATGTATGGGAGGAATTTCAAAACTACTTATGCTATTACCCAGAGGTAGTCTATTAACCTACATTTCCATACTATATATACCATTTACCATACTTCACTACATTCCTTTTTTATTTGTGTTTGATGATAATCAACTCATCTGAATCAACATTATCTCCTTCGTCTTCATTTTTGGGCGCCTTCGCTTTGTCCTTAGCCTCATTTTTATCCCTTTCTTCCAGCTATTTTTGGCGATAATTGGTGCAATAACTTGGATTTTGTCAAGCTTTACATTATCCATAGAAGCAGGAACCTGATATCCTTCTTCTTGGAGATATTTACAGAACCATGTCATGTCAGAAGACATAATGATCCTCGACCATTTAAGTAAAAAGTGGGTATTGTGTTCCACTATACCCCAGTTGTCATCAAAAGTTTCTTTATTTTGGAGGAACATGATTGGTCGCCGCAAGATATTATTTTCCTCTATCATGCTTCCAACCTCTGCCCTCATATATACTTCTGGGAGAGGAATTTCTAGATTCTTATCCACAACAAATACTGTTTGTTCCAGACCCAACAAAATTTCCTTGGAAAAGATTTTTTTACTAAGGGTTACTATGTCATTTTTAGGGATCCTAGCAAGTAATAAGCATGAAATAAACATCCCTACAATTTCTCTATTTGTTCGTAGAGTAAATTCAAAATCATACTTATCTTCATTAAAAATCATCGCAATGGCTCTCCTGACGGGATCATCTGATGGTAAGAGGATGCGGTTCCATCGTTCTGGCTGGATACTTCCTGTAAATGTCATCTGTCTATTACCCATAGCATGAAAAACTAAAATCTTAGTGTCCATGATTTGCATAAATGTTAAACAATCAGAGCTCAGCTAGGGTATCAAATTATGATAGACCAAGAGTGTGACATCATATAAGTAGCTCGTCCGAAAGTATCTAGAGAAATCTTACGCAACTAACTCCATTAATGACTTTTGAAATAATGAAGAGGTGGCCCTGATTATGGTATACATTGTCATTATTAATCTCTTCATGTCAATTTATAATGGTTTTAAGTTGAGAGTTTTGGGACTCCATAGGTTTGTTGAGTTATGATGAGTAAGACAAAAACTGATATAAGGAGCATTTAAAGTTATCGTGAAATATTAAAAGATATGGTAAAAGCTCTCAAGTTTGCCTAGGGATCCTAATCTCAATCGTGGATAATATTATCTTTTGGTTTCTTTAGCAATTTTAAGTTCTTATTTTTCCTATTTAACTAAAAGGAAGTATGATCAAAGAATTAATGCTTGTTTATGTAGGAAATATATGGTATTTAAATAGTAGTGTTATTTGATATGTCTTAAGATAATTCTCTACACCAATTAAGAAAAAATTCTTAACAAATTTGAACATAATTTCCTATATCCAAACTCAAGACTAAACAGATAATTCTCAATGGCCTTATTTGCTAATTAATTAGCTCTAAGATTACCTTCCTTGTAAATGTGAATGATGGTTATTTTGCCAAAAAATTGGCATAAGATCAAAGCTTTTGATAAGATTGAATCTAGTCTCTAGTTATGAAGAGAGCCTTTCCTAAGGGCATTAATTATAATTGCATAATCACCTTTTATGGCTAAGTTTTTTATACCTAATTTTTTTACATAGAAGGAGACCTTCTACTAAAGCTTCTAATTCTGCCCAATTATTAGTTTTTGTGCCTATGAATTTTTCCATCTTTGCAACTTAGTTGCCTTTAGAATCATGAATACAACACCCTATACCAACCAGGCCAAGATTTCCTCATGATGCGCCATTAAAATTGAGTTTACACCAGCCAATTTTAGGTGGTTTCCATTTACAATTTATGCATTTAAGAGATGAGGAAAGTCCCCCAGAGCCAATAAATGGGGGGATCTTGAGACTAATCCATCTATTTCTCATTTTTTCATCCCAATAAGTCATAACCAAATTCTTTTTATTTTTGTTCATTACTCTATAATTTGTATATTCAATGATAGAGCTCTCAATTTTATTTAACAGTTGATTACAATCCATTTTTTAATCTAGAAATATTCTTTTGTTCCTCTCCTTCTATAATTCCCAGAAGACGATTGAAGGGGCTGAAATCCATATAGATCTATATACATACATCCTTTATTAAGGGAAGGCCATGATAAAAGGAAGTTTGAGACTGAATTAGGGAGTGTAGATATCCAGCCCATTTGAAGGCATAACCAATTCCAAATGTGCAAGGAGAAGGGGCATCCCAAGAGAAGGTGGTCTACAGACTCTTCATGATTCTCACAAAGAGGGCATCTACTGGGTCCAAGAAAGCCCATATGTTTCAAACGATCAACTATTAGAATCTTTCTATTCCAAACTAACCAAGAAAATATCCCAGCTTTTGGCAAAACATCTTTGCTCCAAAATAGGGTATGTGGTGGATGGTCCCTAGGACAAGACAATTTGGATCTAAGGTATATATAGCTATCTTTTACCTTGTATTCACCACTCTTGTTTCCACCCCAAATTAATTTGTCAGGTACATTATGAAATGAAATTTTTGAGATTTCAAAATAGAGAAAATACTAGCTTCTTCAGCCCAAGGAAGATTCAAGATACTCCTATCCTTCCATTTCCAACCATATTCCTTATCAAAGGTTATATAATCTTTCACTTTATTTCCCCAATTATTTTCCAAAATTAGTTTGGATTGATCCCAATTTCCCATAAGTTGTAAAGCTTTGTATCCTTCCCAAGAGTCCGGCCATAAAAGGGCATTCTCCCCTTTTCCTAGGTTCCAAGTGAGTTTATCTTGGATAACGAATCTACAATCTAGCATAAAATTCCAAATTCTAGAACCTCTAGGGTTTTTTTTCTCAAAATATATTTACAGGATCCAGATTTCTTAAGTATTTATGAGATATAATTTTGACCCATTTAATATTGTGATTTATAAACATTCTCCAAACTAATTTGGCCCCTAATGCCTTACCTTGAAGTTTTATATCTTTGATGCCTGCACCCCCATCTTCTTTTGGCCTACAAACCTTATCCCATGCCAATAAGGAAATATTTTTTTTCCCTAAACCTTGCTAGAAGAATGATCTCAAAATTTTGTTGAGTTCATTCCTTCTATTAACAGGAAGATGTAAACATGCAAGTTGATATATGGGTTGTGCAAACAAGACATATTGGACCATAATTTCCCTACCTGCAGCAGTTAACCATTTGCCTTTCCAAGGCCATTCTTACTCTAATTTTATCTAAAGTATGGTTCCAAAGTTTGGAATATAATGTGCCATGGTCTAGAAGAAGCCCTAGGTATTTACAAGGGAGTGCACCTATTTTGAAGTTCAGAGTCTTACTAATTTCCTATTCTAGATTAGGGAGTATTAAAGAAAAATATTTTTGATTTTTCCTTATTAATTTCATGTCTTGAAGCTAAAGCATATTGATGTAGGATATTTTTATATTCTTTAGCCTCGATTATAAAGCTTTGACCATAGAGCATAGCATCATCAACAAATTATTGATGGGTAGTAGATTCTAGGTCCTTAGTTATTTGAATGTCCTTTATTCTATCAACTGATCTTGCTCTGTTAATAGATCTTCCCATTAATAAAAAGAAAAAGGGGAGATAAGATCTCCTTATCTGATTCCTCTTTTGATTTCAAAGAAACCTTAGGGGGAACCATTGACTATTATTGATAGTTTTGGAGTAGAGATACATGCAAAAATAAGGTTAACCCATTTATTTGCAAATCCAAAAGTAGAAAGATATTTCTTCAAAAAGAGTCAATCCACTTTATCTTATACCTTTTTAATGTCTAATTTAATTAGCATACTTGGATTTTGATTTATATGGACAAAATGAATAGCTTCATGTGCTATTATAATACCATCATAAATTGACCTACCAGGAACAAAACCTTTTTTTCATCACTAATAATAAAAGGGAGAAGCTTTTGTAGTCTTCTAGCCATAGTTTTAGAGAATAATTTATACAAAGTATTACATAATGCAATAGTTCGATAGTAGCTAAAAGTTTCAGGTTTCTATTTTTTGGGAATTAGGGCTAAGAAAGTATTATTTACTTCCTTCAAGAAGCACCCCGAGTTTTTAATCCCATATAAGGAAGTTGTAATTTCATCCCCAATAAAGCTCCAACATTTTTGGAAAAAGCTTGTGGGAAAGCCATCAGGACCAGGGGATTAATCTGGATTCATATTTTTAAGGACATTTTCCACTTCATCATTTGTGAATCTTACTAGTAGGTGTTTATTCTGTTCTTCTGAAATGAGTTTAGGAATGTTTGTTATAATGTCTTCTTGATTGTTTAAATTTGGAATGTGATCAGTGTGGTAGATATCTTTGAAGAATTTGATGGATTCACTATCTATACCATTTGTATCATCAAAAACTTGGTCATCCATATCCTTAATTGATGTAATTCTTTTTATACATCTACGTTGTTTTGTACTATTGTGGAAAAATTTAGCATTTTTGTCTCCCTCAACTAACCATGTTTCTTGAGATTTCTGTCGCCAGAAGATCTCTTCCTTAGAAAGAACATATTCATATTGTTTCATGAGGTATTTTTCTTCCTCATACAGAGTTTTGTCCATACCATTAACAACAACCTTTTCATTTAGAGATTACAATTTCCCTTCTAGAATAATTTTATTTTTGAATATATTCCCAAATTTAGTTTTATTCCATACTTTCAGTCTTTGCTTAATAATTTTGAGCTTATTAACTACCTGATATAATTTGGAACCAGAGATCTCTATCTCTGTCCACCAATCTGTTAACATATCTGAAAAGTCATCTTCCTTAAACCACATTTGTTCAAATTTAAAAGGGCAATTCTCTGGGTTCTTGTCTTTCAGTATTTTAAGTTCTACAGGAAAGTGATCTGAACCATATATTGGTTTAAATTCCACAGATAAAGTAAAAGGAAGATCAGTTAAGTTTCCCCTTAAAAAGAATCTTTCTAGCTTTTCAGCAATAAACTGAAACCTTTTCGCTTATTATTCCAAGTAAAACATCCTATGAAGTGGCAATTTCTAAGAGGCTATTTATATAAATCCATTCATTAAAAACTACGACTGCTTTTGGGAGCAAAATTGAACCTCCCCTTTTTTTAGAGGTTTTAGTTATAGTATTAAAATCACTACCAATTATTGAGGTTTCATTACTATATTCTTGCAATTTATATTCAATTTCATTTCATACTCTTTCCTTCTCTATGTTAGGGATAGGGCCATATACATTAAAAATCTGGAAACATAAGTTAGTACGCAGAAAGTTTACCAAGCCACAACACCAGTTTACATGGTCTTCAAGCTCAGAGAGAGCAACCAATCTTCGATCCCAAATAAATCCTATTCCGCCAGAAGCTCCTCTAGTAGGAACTCCCAAAAGTTCTTTAATGCCTAATTTCCTATTGAGGTCTATTAATCCTATACTATTTAATTTAGTTTCTTGTAAGAGAAGAAGATTAACATTAGTGCTAGAGATGCAGCGCAACATGATACATTGCTTGTTAGGGGCATTAAGACCCCTAACATTCCAGGTAAGAATATTCATGGCTTGACAAATATTATTTATTAATATTTATTTAAGAAAATATAATCATATATTTAAGAAACTAATAATAAGTAATAAAATTATAAGTTAATAAATATTAGATTAAAAGATGAAACTAATTTTAAAAGACAATAATAAATATCATAATAATTTCATCAAAAATATTTAATTCTAAATTTAAAAATAAAAAATTATACATTTATATTACTCTAAATTAGTGTATGTTTATATTAATATTTGTTTCCATTGCTTGAATATAGATGTGCAAGTATAGGAAGAAACATAGAGATAATGGGTTGTTAGAGTCTATGATTGGCTCGTTGCAACTGGACTGTAATGTTGATCCAGCATGGACCTAGACAAATGTGTTGACTTAAAGCATAGCATATAAAGCCCTTTAAAAATATGAGAAATGGAAAGCTTACCTACCTAGTTAGTTTCACATTTATTACGCTTGGGACATGTTTAAGTGTTAATTTAAATATCATAGCCATAAAATGTTTCTCTACCAGAAATTGCTAAAACTAAACTACAAAACTTTACATTTAGCAAGTACACTTAAATACATTAATACAATCCTTCAGTAATGTTGCTCTTCTCTCTATGGTCGTGAAACGAGAACACCTCTCTCTCAATGAGGTGGCTCTGTATGCTATCACCTATCACTACAATTCAAAATATCGTTGTAGAGGTAGCGTATGACATGGCTACGAATCCCTATCTTCCCATCAAATCGATCCTTTAAACATTAGGCACTTCCAGCGCTTAGGCTATAGAGAAATATGTCAAAACAAGAGCACAGATCTACAAATTTGTGATATTGTGCAAATTGAGTAAGATGTTACTCCTCCCTCATATCACTATTGAATGGAGGCTTTGCACAAATTGGTAGGGGGAATAGGGGGAATAGTGGGGTTTGTTTGTCTATATCAGTGTTACATTCTTCAATAAAAATTTGAGACAAGATAGTTGTCGTCCAATACCATCTGCCTATAGTAAATGCTCTTAAATGGATCGTTGATGTATCACTTTATCCTGTCAGTAGTAATTAATAAATCAATGTTTTGGAGACTAATCAACGTCAAGGTTGTCTTATTAATCTTCTACCAGGAAATGTCATAATGTTGTCACCACATCGTACTAGGGTAAATTAAACTAGCACTTGTACCTTTTGAAGGGTCCAAGGGGTACGTCGATAGTACTATATAGGTTCATTATTGTTTTGTACATGCGGAATAGGTGTATTTGGTTTCCATTGACAGCTGGTTTAGACGAGATTCTTCTACTTTTTGTTTCATTGTATATGTACTGTTCTGCATTTTGGCATACCTATCATAGGAGAATGCAGGATAGATGTGAAGAATATCCAGAGATTTGACTCTTGATATAGCTATAAACGTCATTCCTTGTCTCTCTATTTTACCAATGTCAATTGTTTCTTTTTGTAGTGTGAGCCCCTGTGATTTGTGTATAGTAATAGCCTATGACATGGTTAGAGGGAGTTGTCTTCGGCTACCTAATACCGAACTATGACCCGATTGAAACGGCTTGCAAAATAATAAATGCGTACCGAAAAAAATGGTGGAAGGTTCGGTGGGCTCAATTTTGGAGGCTCCACTATTTTAAGCCCTCCGTAGGGGGACATTAAGTTTCCTATTTTGCGGAGGCTGTAAAATGTTGTGCAGTAGACATACGCTTCATTTCTTTTGATAGAAAAAAGAGAGTGGAATATTATTCAAGCACATATGTATCTACTTAAACTCAATGTGTGTGGCAGTAAGTGATGTCTGTCCAATAATAACTGAAGACTTGATGAATGTGATATCCTGTCTTATCCTATTTTTACTCTTCTGGGAGGATTTTATTGTGTAGGGCCTAATATGGATATCTCTCATCACAAATAAACCAACTAGTTACTAATCGTTGTCACTATTGAAAATCATAACTATATGCCAATTTTAAATAATGATAGAAAATGTTTTATATAAATTATTGGTGGATTATATTAAACTTAAATAGTTGTGCCATAGACTGATTAAATTTCTTTTTGAATGTATTTTTAAGCTATTCATCCATTTCTATTTTTAAAGTTCCAATGATAAGATTTTTCTTATTCAATCTATTTATTTTTTAAATATTGTTGATGAAGAAATATGTAATTATTGATTACTTAAATTTGATCTGGAATGGGATTGATGAGATTGTGTTTGAAGATTGTGTTATGAAATAGTTTGAGAGATCTTTCTAAAAGATAAAGATAGCAAGATTTTTTGTTTTAAAATAAAAATAATCTTTTATTAAAAAATAAAAATTATTAATTATTAAAATCATATTTACAAGGTACATCTAAACAATACAAAAATAAAAATGTTGCAATAATTAAAATCAAAATCAAAATTATCTGAAATAACTAAACATTTAACACACAGCCTACATCCTTTCTCTTGACTGAAACAATCTCTGAAAAAAATACAGGAGAATATATTTTATTCATGCCTTGTATATATTCAGAATATCATTGTGCACAACAGTAAGTGGTTTATTATCAAATAATAACTATGATTTCCTATCTCTTTCATTTTTGCTCTTCTAACAAGATTTTACTCTGTATGGTATGATATGCTATTTCTATGTCACTTGAAATAAACCGATCAGTTGGCAATCTTTATCGCCACAGAAATTATCAATAAAATATATAATAACATAACGTCATCTTCCCTGATTCTTCCCCTCCCAACTACCACAACAAAAATTATTTCTTTTTCATTTCGTTATAGTAAAAACAATACAAAACTGTTTTAGAAAATACAGTGTACTTAAGAGAGAAAGACAAAAAGAAAATCTAATGTTTTGTTTAGGGACTATACAAAACAGTTCAATTATATGACAAATGCGTACATGTTCTAGTGTAGTAGGAGAGGTTCTGAACCAAGTAAAATGAGGAAAGAGTAAATTGGCGATTGAAGCGGGAGGAGAAGCAAATGAGGAAAGAGTAAATTGGCGATTGAAGCGGGAGGACAAGCAGGTGGTGGGAGTAGCTAGCCAGCATCTAGTATATATAGCGTGAATACTGGCTGCCGTGTTGCCATGCATGTTTAGGTTATATCAAACAATGACATGTTTATTTACCGAGTAGCGATGTTTTCCTGTTTATCACGCGTAGCAATTTTTACCATAATCACATGCAACCATTCTCTTTTCAGATGATTTGATAAGTCCGCAGTTCAAGAAAACATTTTATGCAAAGTTTTGAATTATTAAATTTTTGGCTGCATATTTAAGTTAGAATATATCTGCAATTAGGATGTTTTATTTTCTAACGTGAGCTCTCAATATAGATGCACTTCACTCTTATACCTAAATTTTAAATATCAGATTACATCCGCCGCTATTATAATGAAGAAGAGATGAACAACAAGCCACTTTACTGGCCTTCCTCCGCCTGGACTGAACAATGAACTCCACAAAATCTCTAAAATTTTATATTCAAATTCACCAAACCTCATAAAATATATTCTCCTATCTTTTAACTCTAGGAAATTTAAGCGTAATACATAGTAAGAGAAAGGATTATAGTATAAATGGTAATGAGATTTATATATTTTATGTTTTGATGAAAATTATAATTTATATAGTAGTAATCTTTAATAATTTAAAACTAAAATACAAATTTATGTTTTTAGGGTGAGCGAGTTTAGAATTTTCATTAAAGAGAGATATAGAAAAATTATAAATATTTAAAAAAATTTAGTTATTTTAGGGACTTTTGATATTGGATTGTCTATTGTATAGATATTTAGTTAAAAAAAAATTGATAGAAACAAAGTAAATCTAGAGTTCTTTGTGACATCTTAATTCTTTAAACCACCATAAATATATGTTTCTTTCATTTTTATTTATTAATGTCATCTAAAGAGTTGTTGGTGTGTGCATGTATGACTTTCATCACAACATATTTGCTCTCCTTGCTATTTCTTTGATGTTTGTTGATGATTACTATAACAAAATTTGTTGTATTTCTTTCAAAATCTCACTTCTCTCTATGATTTTTTTATCACAAATGCGAAGCACAACTAAGGAGCTCATAGATTAACATAGACATTTCACGAGACAAAATTGGTCTCATCTTTCTTTCTTCACTGATCACATTGACTTGGCTCAGATATGCTAGGCATCTGCAAGATAAGCCAGATTTAGTTGTCTGTAGCATTGTCAATCCTGCTATTCACTTGGAGAAAACAAACAAATTCAAATCCATTTTCTCTCAGAGTTTGTTTTGATCCACTGCACATGGTTACTTGAATCATTTGCAGGAGATATCATTGTTTGGAATACTTCATATAGTTAGAAATCTTAAATCATCTAGCTTCATCGATTGAGATAGATTAGAGGTTAAAGAACATACATACATGTTGTCATAATTTAGTACTCTGCATCTGCCCAGGTGTATTTGAGTTGTGTTGGACTTGAATTTTGGCAATGTATGAAATACAGTGTTCTTGAATTTTCAAAGCTTTATCGCACAGCTAGTTGAGGCTATGGAATCAAAGACTTTTGCTTCATGTTTGAGCAATTTTGAAGGCATTGCAAAGTCTGCAACATTATAGAGATTTCTATTTTATCCTGAAGTTGATTGTTTGAAAGCAAGTTATCTTTTGATTTATAAGGCTTCATAGAAATTTGTCATTAAATATATGACATTAATTGACTGACCCGGACTTTTGAATTTGAATTGCAGGCTTTGTTTTCTCATCATTTAGGAAGGTCTTGGTGAAAGCAAAGGGACAAGGTGAGGAAGAATAATTTTTAAATTACTTGATATTAGCTTGCAGAGAGAAGACACAATATGTATTAGGCACTGGGTAGCAACAAAAGCTAGGAGCAACGTTTAGGTCTACTGAACATCATATAGAGTGTGATGAGGCTCTTGTCATTGTATTGCAAGGTAGCTCATAAGAGTGATCCCATGTTGGTGATGCAGCCATCTGGTCGGGAGTATATCGAGATCTTGCAATATTTTGGAGATTCCCTATCTAAGGCATGTCCTTTCTCCATACAGAATATACTTGAAGCCAAAAAGCCTTCTGCCTTAGCCGTTGGTTCCTAGTTGAGGCCATATGCTTTGTGCCATTTATTGGAGGCACTTGTGCATGCTGCAAAGGAGAATTGTATTAGTGGGAAGTTCAATCGTATATTTCATATAAACCTAAAATAATCACTATTGCCCACAACACCAAGCAAATATTTACAATTTATCTGACAAAACAAAATCATTTATAAAAATAATGCAATACAAATACATTTAAAGTCTTAAAAACAAAAACAAAAAAAACCCTACCAGACATTGTGCCGCTGTACTGAACCAGAAGCAAAAGATGGGAGTACGCAAAAGAATTTTAGCCCTGCAAAAGCTTAACAAAGTTACAGGCCTTAAAAAACAACTTAAAAGTTTGAAGAAATCTGTAAGTGAAAATAAATGGTGACCATGTTAATGTCGCAGACATATGGTTTCTAGAATGAACCCAAGGAGATAACATACCTGTAGTACGCTATTATTTCTGCTGCTGAAAATGCAAGCCAACAATGAAAGCACCAATTTTACAGACGATCTTCACAGGTTGAATAACCCTTCTCTCAAATTCCCAAGACATTACAATGAGATGGACCGGATCAAATGCAGGCATGCATGCAAAATGTGGAAACACACACTAGACACGTGAGCTGTTTTAAGGATGCCATCTTCCAAATGATGCCCAGGTACGTGGACTTTGGAGTGTTGTGCAAATGCCATTATGTTTACCGTCACCTTTTCCCAGCACCGCTTAATTAAGCCGATAACCTTTCCCGGCGTAAGACTGTCGGAATGTCTGAAAATCCCGATGGGCATCTCCCCGGGAGTAAGCCTATCGGCTTAATTAGTTGACTGGTGCATGAGTAACTACCTAATTAGTTTCACACTGTGTTGTGTTATGTGAAAATGAACTAACAGAATGAATTTTATGGGTGTCCATGTTTAAGGAGAAACGTATGTCATTGATCAAAAAAATCAGGTCGAGCATTTCATATAGAAAATACTTTCGGTGTAATTATTTAATGTGAAATCTCCATTTAGTTTATTTAACTATTACTAGATAAGAAGTATAAAGTGTTGATGAAAAAATCTAATATATATATATATCAAGCCAAAATTCTTGGACGCTAGCATATGATTGGGGTATATCCTTAGGACACTAGTGCCTTTATAGAAAAGGAGAGTATTAAAGCAAGGGGGAGAATTACACTCGCTTTGTATTCACAAATTATCATCAATGATAAAGGGGGAGATTGTTGGAAATATTATTATCATTGATGTCAAATGAGAATGGAACATAATCATTTTCATTGCAGGAAATCACGTCAATGGACGAAGGGATGTTCATTACTCTCATATAGAATATTCATTTGTCGATTTATGTATGACTTGTCTTCTCCGCAAAGTTGAAAGATAGTGCAATGATTAGATCCCCATGAATTCATACTTCACTACAACGATTCTCTATCATTAGCTCTTTTTTTGGCTCCGCGTTTTGCTTCCACACACTCTTTTAATATATTTCTCCCCCATTTTCTCCAAAATACAGCGCTATTCATTAGGTTAGCGCGAGTCATGGCATTATTTGCGTCAAGATGAAGATATTGGCCTAAGGGTGGACGCAATGCAACGCTTGTATTTGTGCCAATAGTGGCACCTGCGTTGGCGCCCAAATGAACGCCACTTAGACTAGTAGGCGCAGAATTAGGTGCTATGTTAAAGTATCCATTTGTCAGCCCTTCATATTTGATGGCAACGTCTATGCAACACCCAAAACCCCTATTTATTGTAATTATTAATTAATGACAAATTGCTTAGCCATTTTGGGTGTTGCATAGACAATGGTCCCAGATTGTGTCTTAAACTGTAATTATTAATTAATTAAAAATATTATAATCGTTGTTTTTCAATTTTAAATTAGTTAATTTTAATTTTAAATTAATTAATAAATATAATAAATGGTACATTTTGGGTGCTACGTAGACGTCCCATAGGCTATCTTTAGCCTCGCGGACATTCAAACTAATTTCTTTCTTTCTTTCTCTTAGGGCCTGTTTGGGGGCAGGAATTGGACTGGATTTGGCATTATCTAATTTTGGATAATGCCAAATTCCATGTATGGGTCCTTGGGAAAAAATGGAATTGGAATTCTGAAATTCTCATTTTGCCCCCAAAATGGGAATATAATCTTCCACCTAAATAGGTGGAATTGGAATTTCAAATTCCAATTCCAATTTTTACAAAAGCAAATTTAATATTTCGTGGGATCCGTGACTATAAAGATGTATATTATATTGCTATAAGGATGTATATATATACATGTGTGTATACACATGTGTGTATATACACATGTGTGTGTATACACATATTTGTGTATATATACATATATGTATGTGTGTATATATACATATGTGTGTATATATACACACATGTATGGTATGTGTATGTATGTGTATACAAATGTCTGTATATGTCTATATATACACACATGTATGGTGTGTGTATATGTGTGTATGTGTGTATATATACACATGTGTGTATGTGTGTATACATGGATACACACTTGTATGTGTATATGTGTATATATACATAAATGTGTGTATATGTGTATACACACATGTTTATATGTGTGTATATATGTATACATGGATACACACTTGTATGTGTATATACACACATGTATGTATACACACATACATGTATGTGTGTATAAATACACGTGTGTATGTGTGTGTATACACACATGTGTGTATGTGTGTATATGTGTATACATGTGTGTATATATACACACCATATTCAAAGAAATTAAAAATAAAGAATTAAAATTCCTTATGCATCTTCTCATTCATCTTCCGGGTGAACCAAACGGGTCAACCCATATTTCGGATTTCATTTTGAGGATAAGCATCTTCCTGAATATGTAGTATCTTCTTGAATTGACCATATCCAGGTTATGGTATTCCAGTATCCAAACGGGCTTATATCCTAGCCTAACACTGTATTGTTTATTTTACACGTGCTTTAAGTTGTGTTAAAGTGTTAATCGCACCCTCGTGGAGGTTAAGACAAATGACAACTAGCGGTTGTGAGGCTGGATGGTCATTTGTGGGCGGTGGTAAAAGTATTGTCGCATCCTCGTAGACCTGAATTGCAGTTAAGGAAAATGGTTGCAAGCTTATGATGAAATGAATTGATAACCCATATTAATTAATCAACAAATAATGCAGCTCGGTAACACGGGGAGACAAGAGAAACATTACACTACACCACTGCGCAGGACCCACAACCTCTTAACCAATGAATTATGCATGTGCATTTATAAATAGGTTAAGTTGTCGTGTCCTCACATGCCTAAATTGTAGTGAAGGAAAAATGGTTGCGAACTTGTGATAAAATGAATTGATAACCCATATTAATTAATCAACGAATAATGCAGCTCGGTAATGTGGGGAGACAAGACAAACATTACACTATGCCATTGCGCAAGACCCACAACCTCTTAACCAATGAATTATGTACATGCATTTATAAATGGGTTAAGTTGTTGTGTCCTCACATGCCTAAATTGCAGTTAAGGAAAATGGTTTCGAGCTTCTGATGAAATAAATTGATAACCCATATTAATTAATCAACGAATAACGCAGCTCGATAACATGGGGAGACAAGAAAAATATTACATCGCGCCACCACACGGGACCCACAACCACTTAACAAAAGAATTATGCACGTGTACTTATAAATGGGTTAAGTTGTTGCTCCCTTGTAGGCCTAAATTGTAGTTAAGGAAAATGGTTGTGAGCTTGCGATGAAATGAATTGATAACCCAAGTTCGGTAAGCCACAACTTCTTGATATTTTATGTGGGTTACTTTAAACTATTTGACAATATATTAAATAAAGAAGTGGTGGTAGGAAGAATCTAAGACATTTTTTCATGACTAATGGAATGTTGTAATTTTTTAATCTGAAAATCATTCCCTTGCCAGAAAATCATTCCCTTATGGCTTGACCCTTTGAGTGTGACATTTAACTTGCTATAACCAAGGGAAATGGCCACAATGATAGGTCTTACAACTATTGGGATAGGTGAAAATCTTGGGATAGTGATGAACTATAACTGATTGAATGATTGAAGATATTAATTTGATGATCACCGAGCTGCAGGAAGTTAATGCAAGACATTAAATCAGTTAATGTATTATATTTTCATTAATGTCAACTTGATATACTCTAATTGGTCATATAAATATTGTCAAAGACTTCAAAGAACCAAAGAGATAAATGTTATGTTATCAGTAATGCATAAAAGTTCATTATACACTAAGTGACAACAAACATCGACAGACAGTGCACACCGACGGATAGAGAACCCTAAGAAGAGTCACAATGTAAACTGAGCAAGATACCTGAGCAAGCATTACCGAGCAAAACCAAAGTGATACCCGAGAAGAACTAAAGGTCACAGTGTTTCCCAATGGATAGACAACCCGACGGACATAGATGCCCAAGGACAAATGAAGTCAAGACCGAGAAAACAAGGAGTTAAACACCGATCAGAACTGAAGTTCAGAAATGACAAAAGACTTAGTTGGCAGGAGCTAATTATAGATTTAACTGATTGATTACTTTCTTTTCATCGGCCAGTTAAAAGCTAAAGATAAGAAGGATATTTAAAGCATGTTTTATTCCAGTTGTCAAGAAGAAATCTATGGGATAAAACTAAAGCAAGCTTTAAAGAAAGAATGGCGAGATTCGCAGATCGCGTTAAGAACAAGAAAGACAAGGACTTAGAAATGCTAAAATCATGTCTAGATAAAAGAGATAAGATAATCATTATAAAATAGGGAGGATGCTGAAGAGAATTATGGTGAAGATAAGAAGTCTTCATATATATCTGATCATACAAGATGAAGAACATAGCTAATATTTATGCAGACACCGAGCAACAGAGAAGCAACAACATTCACCGAGAAGAAATAAGTGGAGCAAAGGAATTAAAGAGAACATTGATCAGAAGAGGTATTATGAGCTTACAATAGATCTGAACATCTACAATATTAATTTCTATTTATGAACAGACCATATACCGTTTTCGTTTAACCATTGATTCAGAAAATCTCTTAACAGAGTAGGATTTAACCATCCTTTATATATTGAGATACATCACAAGGAGTATCAAAAGGTTTCTCATGTTGATAGCATAGTGATTGCCACATGTCAAATGACAAACTATTAGTGATAAATCCTCTAACAAGGTCTCACTTAACAGTGTGTTTGTAACCTTTAACAGGGTTGGCTCTTCACCGAGCTCACTTCAAAAGAGTGAAAATTTTGGGTTACCGGTCCCAAGTGGTTTTTCCCATAACAAGGTTTCCACATTAAAAACCCATGTATCAAATGTGTATATGGTTCATTGCTTTGATGTTTGCTTTACACATTACTAAAACGTGATTGATCGGTAAAAACTAAGTTATTTATTGTATTTCGGTAAAGGTTAAGAAAACATAGACTGCTATTCGGTAAAGCTTAAGGAAAGGATAAAAGTATAATCACTGAGTAGTATATACATATTATATTTGGTAAAGGCATACATCTTGTAGGGTTGAAGATAAATAAAGGTTTTATATTTGTGGTATAAAGTTCTGGGTTGATTGACTGGATTAATTTTTGAGGCCACTGATTCACCCCCCCTCTCAGTTATTCTAACAATTTGTAACAGAGCTTGTGTGCTTAGAAAGGGAGTTTAAAGGCTCAAGAAAAAGATCACAAGATGAGCAAAAGGGATGTGCCTAAGTTGAACAAAGACAACTTTGCATCATGGAAAAGTAGGATAAGACTCCACCTATCAGGTATTGGAAATGATGTTACTCAATACTTAAATACTGAATTTGTTTTACCTACTGGACCTTCAATAGTTGATCAATTGAGAGAAAAGCATGAAAAAAATTCTATGATGATAAAACTTGCTTCCTCACTCTCCGATGCTGAATTTGAAGATGTCAAATCATGCACCACTGCAAAGCAAATGTGAGAAAATTGAAGCTAGTACATGGAGGAGACAAGAATGTGCTAAGAGCTGAGGCAGAAATCCTAAGAGGAAGGTTTGATGACCTAATAATGAAAGAAGGAGAAAACATCACTTAGTACAACTGAAAAATCAAAGAGGTAGTCAATGCTATCTGAGGAGTAGGAGGTGTACTTGAAGAAGAAACAGTCGTAAGTAAATTTCTCATAACCTTATTACATGTGTATGCTATTAGAGTATCTGCTATACAAGAAATGAGAGCAGTATCAAATAAAAATGTTACTCTAGACAATTTAATTGGGAGACTTATGTCATTTGAGATGAATAACTTTGACAATAGTGTCTTACCAACTATTGAGTCTGCATTCACATCTTCTTTGAAAATAAGTAAATCAATTCATAAACACATTATGAGAAATTATAGTGAAAGTGATAGTGATGACCAAGAAATTGATGAGATTGAAGCACTAATGGCTAGAATATTGCAGAGAGACAAAGGTAGATACACAGGTAAATTACCATTGGTATGTTTTAATTGTAAAGAGATTGGACACTTTGCTGCTAGATGTCCCAACAAAAGAAAAGAAGATAGAAATAATGACATATCATATGCAAAGAAGTTTGATAGAGGTGATGATAGAGATTACCGAAGCAACCGACAATCTGATAGAAGAGACAACTAAGACTACAAGGACAAAGGGAAAAAGGCTTGTTACATGGCTGAGAACAAAGATGAGAACATTGACACCGAATCTGATGAAGATATTGAGGTGGCATTTGTTGTTATGAAGGATGATTCAGACGAAGAGAAAAGGTATGTTGAGATTGGACTCATATCCAAGGTCAGTAAAAATGATGTCTAGATTATTGATAGTGGTTGTACTCACCATGTGACTAGAGATAAGGAAAATTTTGAAACTTTTGAATATTATAATGGTGGATCAGTAAGAGTGGGTAATGACTCACCTTGTCTCGTTGAAGGTAAAGGAACCATAATGTTGAATAATCTGATCAGATGTGAAAATGCATATTGGGTGAAAGGACTTAACTATAATCTATTGAGTGTTTCATAGCTGAATAACACAGGTCACCGAGTTGCATTTGAGAACAAAAAGGCAAAGATCTTTAATGAATCAGGAAGGTTGATCGAAATTGGTGAACAGACAAAAGGTAACCTATTTTATCTTGATGATATTAATACCAGTTGTTTAATGGCTAAAAATGAAGACATATGGTTGTGTCATAAAAGGTTATGTCATGTGAATTTTGACAACATGGTTAAGATAAGCAATAAAGGAAAGTAAGAGGCTTACCGAGCATGTCAAAGCCCGACCATGTCATGTGTAAGAATTGTCAAAAATGTAAAATGACAAAGTCTAGTTTCAAGAGAAAAACCTACACATCTAATGCCATTCTAGAATTATTACATACTGACCTATGAGGACCAATGAGAATAAAGAGTTACTATGGTGATAGATACTTCATTCTCTTTGTTAATGATTATTCTAGAATGATGATTGTTATGTTCTTAAAAGAGAAATCAAAAGCATTCAAGATGTTTAAATGGTATAAAGCTACAGTGGAAAAACAAAGTGGAAAGAAATGAAAATTCCTAAGATCAGATAGAGGAGGAGAATTTATTTATGATGAATTCACTAACTTTTGTAATGAGCATGGAATTCAAAGATAGATTTATGCACCAAGAACACCACAAAAAAATGGGATTGCTGAAAGAAGGAACATATCCATTGTTGATTGTGCCAGAACACTGATGATTGAGAAAGGCATCACTCAAACATTATCGAGAGAAGATGTCAGTACTGCTGTCTACACATTGAACAAAATTCAATTAAAGAAAGACACCAATAAGACACCTTATGAGCTATGGTATGGACATACACCAAATGTAAGTTACTTCAAAATTTTTGGATGTCAATGTTATATTTTGAAAGATGATAGAAATGGAAAGCTTGAATCCAAAGGTGAAGAAGGAATTTTTCTAGGTTATTCTACCAAAGGCAAGGCTTATAAATGTCTTAACAAATCCTCTAGCAAAATCATTGAAAGTGCAAATGTCAAAGTAGATGAATTTGCTGAGAAAAATGACGAGGAAAGCAAAAATGAACTGTTGATGGGACTTTTGTGATCGGGTCCGCCAACAGAGGTAAGTTGTCACCGGGTACTAGGTCACCAGGTACCAGGGTACCAGCCAACTTTGCATGTAAAGGTTGTTAGGGGAAATGAGATTCCCTGGGCCTCCAAGCATGTGAGAGTCGGGTCTCAACGGTGCGGGGCTCGGTTGGGAGATGTGACTATTTTTCGAGGGGGATAGCTGGTTATCTTTAATTCATTCTCTCTGGGGATTCAAGCAAGTGGGTTTTCCTGCAAGCATGCATTCATTTTAACAAATAAAATTCAAAAGATACTACAAAGTTAGAAATATTTCATCTACCTATAGTTATATTAGATGTTCAATACATCAACAATGCTCTAACACACTACACTAAATACCGAAGAAACATACAACCATCAGCTCATATTTTATCAGTAGCAAAGGGAAGGAGGTCATTAATCTACTTTAAGTATCAGAGCAAAGGACATGAAGGACATAAAGCATAAAATACCGTTAACCCAGAAGACAAAATGCCAATAATATCATTGAGAGAATTCCTTCTTCTTCATTAACATCTCTTCCAGCAAGCATTGGTGCGTAATACAATGGTGGCTCCAAGGGAGCATCTAACTACTGAAAGCTTAGAAACTATGGAGCATTGAGCTCAACCACTAAGAATTGAAAAACCAAATTGCTATTAACTGTGGACTACAAAATCATCAATTTCACCGACCCTCAGAATGAGGTCGGACTTACTATTTATACACACCTTTCTATCTAACCCTAACCCTAACTTATTTTACACTTTATAATAAAATACATTATCAGGTGGCCAGTACTACCTATACCACGTTACAAAAGACCTCGAGATGGAGAAGGTTTGACATGTCAGAAGAATAAGACAAGAAGAATGGAGTGGAAGAATTAGCCTCGAGAAGAGAGCCGAAAAGGAGAAGGAAGAAATCTGATCCCCCAGGGATTGAGGCTACATGCCTCATAAATGAGAAAAATGGCACCCTGTCTCTGATGTGCCAGGTGTATCTCTAAAGCAGCACCTTGGGAAGACCATCTGTCAGAAGACCTCTTGCTGATCCGATGTACCTTGATGTAGTTATCCACCTTCTGACCACCTTTATTAATGACTACCCACCTTCTAGAAACCTTTATTAACTACCTTGAAAGTGACCGACTGACCTTGGGGACCGGGACACGGGTCACTTAAAGAATACAAAATGTAGGATCCAGAATTTTGGGATCTGGGAACTTGTGTTCCAAAGGAATAAAGAATTCAAAACATTTTCCCTAAAAGTTTTCTCCAGCCCCCGGAGAATCTTTATTGTTGTTTGCTGTCATGAAAGGTCTGGAGGAGATGGGAAATCCCATCTTCATCGATGTCCCTAAGGCCAGCCCGCCGATACTTGGCCACCTCAATCTGCTCTCCTAAGTCCAGAACATTTCCCTTAAATTCTTCGGCCATCTTTACCGCATCATGACCTTTGAGCACCATGTGATTTATTCACGTCATTTTTGCTCTGTCTATCCCCTCCGGAGATTGATACCTTGATTCCATTAATTCATCAAACTTCCCCAAAACATATTCCTCTAGCGTGCATGTGTCGGTGCTAAACGGATCAGCTCTGGAGACCTTCAAAATAAAAGACTTGTATAAATTGAAAGAATATTGGACTACATTGAGCTTATCACGCAAGATCCCCACTAGTTGTTTGATTACCCCCAATGTGAGGTCAAGTCTGGAGTGCTAGGTCCTTACAAAATCAAATGATTCTTCTCCTAAAATTCCAGACTCGAAGACAATCTCCTCTCCGAGGCTGATGAGTTCTTTTAGCTCAACCTTCCATGCCTCATAATTCTCAATATCTCCCTCCCATATGGTGATGGTGGTTTTGGCCTAGTGTAGGACGTGGCAGGCCGCATATAGATCCAGGAGTGTGGACACTAGGAAACGCCAGACATTTCCCAACTGTAAGGCAACCCATTCATCAACTGCTTGGGCTTTCTTCTTCATCGCCCATAATGAGTCTATATCACTTTGAGGAAGTAGTGCATCTGACGTAGAGGCCCCCAGATGAATAACGCTAATGGGCCGGGCCAACTCAGTTAGCAATCCCATAAGGTTTGCATTTTTCTCCTTCTCTGCCTTAAACTTTTGAGCCTCTTTCTCGTAGCAATCCTCCACTACCTTGGCTACTTCTTTCAATAGGTCCAATTCACCCTGTTTTCCTCTCTTCCCCAGCGACACCTCTGTGACATTGTAATCTCCAGCCTTAGCCGTTGCCTCGTCTGCATATGGGGAAGGTGTCGTGATTACTGTGACTGTTTCTCTACCCATCTCGGTCTGAAGAGTGTGAACTGTCTGAGCTTTCTTAACCTTAGGTGGGTTATGTGCTTGAGCCATCATCTCCACCAAGAAAGATGGGATTTGGGTGTTGTTGGGGCCTTTCTCTTTTGAGATTCCACCAACCACTATGGCGGTAGGGGTGTCTTTGCAGCTAAAATTTGCTCATGTGGTTCTTCCTCGAGATTTTGTTGTGCCCCTTCAATAGTATGAGCCTCTTCTGGCTCCTTCCCTGTATCTTTTGACTCACCGATGACATTTGCTGGGGTGGTACCTGTGTCTTTTGCCCCGATGTCTATATCCTTGGCAATATTTAGATCTTCATTGGTTGCCCCGGGGTTCTCTTCTTCATCTTGTCGTTGCTCTTCCTCAACTTCTCTGGCTGGGATGTTATCTTCTGTTGGCATATCTTCTGGTAGTGGGGGAGGCAACGGGCCAAGATTCAATGTTTGGGTCACAGTGATTACCTCCCCAAATGTTGTCTTTGGGAGAGGCATCAAGAACACAGTGGTTGGGGTCACGGTTGTTCCCATGGGTCCAGTTTCCCCAACCAATGCCACTTGTTCATTTTGTGTTTTTTGGTCTGAAACTCTCATATCTTATATTTTCAGGACTCTAGAGGTATCCACCTGTTTTGCCCCCTTTTCTTCTTCTATTCGTGCTTCCTGCTCCTGTGCAGGCTTCTGCTCTGGGACTTCCTCCTGCGTGGTAATTTCTTCCCCTAATTATACGATGTCTCCTTTCAAATTCCCAAATTTGTCAGTCCTAAATACATCATCAAATTCTTCTAAAGGGAGAGGATTTATTGGGATGTGAGCGTGCTCTGGTTCTTTCTCTGGCTCTGGGGAGTCAGAAGAAATGATTTCTACTTGTGGGATTTGCGGCATCCCAAGCTCCGGTTCTGTCTTTGGCTTTGGGTTGAGCCTATTCTTCCACCTGGTAACCAAAGGAGGCCCCGCATCCCTTAGGACCACCTGCTCCTCTTTCGTGCCCATTCTTGTTTCTCTAACCATTAATGCTACTAGTGAAGGGGAAGAGGGAGGGTAGACAGGTCCAGTCATGAGCACCGAAGTGGCCAACTGTGTGATCAATTTATCTCTCATCTGCTGGGAGGCCGCCAGCGTCTACTTTATTTTCTCTTTTATGGGGGTCTCATGCAGGGTTGGAGTTTCCATTATTCCCTTTCCTTTATCCCCTCCCTGTGAAGAGGTTCTGACCCTGGAAGAGGTTTCGGCCCTGGAAGTCAGCTTCTATACCGTCGGACCAACTCTACGGGTGCTCCCGGGGCATACCCTCTTAAAGTATTTGTGGCTACGCTCGACCACATTGCGAGTGATGTCTTCAATGGTATCCCCCTCCTGGGCATTCCAATCTACTGGTGGGAGGGCCATCTTATCAACTCCCCTTGCCTTGTACTAGGGATCTATTATGGGGCCGGTGTCTGAGAAGTCCTCCAAAAAATTTTGAAGCTTCAATCTTTCCATCATCCCCATGGTCATCTGGACGTAATGCCAGCTCCGGACTTCAACATCATCCTGACAGTCTTCCCAAAAGTCCTCCATGTGAAATTGGTGAGGCTCTGATGCTCGGGGAAGTGCAGTTGCATTTTTTCCAAGCGGATCAAAGTTCTTCCATGCTAGATAGAATTCTGCCAAGTTTAGGCTCTTGAGCTCACTGTCTGCCTCCTTGGTAGTGGCCAGACTGCACGAGTAATTCCCACAAGTGATTTGGAATGGAACATTCATCACCTTTTTAAAGCGTATAAGGCATGCAACTCTAGCATTTGTCTGTAATATTCTAAGAGGATTATCTCGTTCCCACAATGTTTGGGCAACAAGTACAGTTTCTTGGAGAAGCCAGTTATCCAAATGTATGTATGTTGATGGAATTGGATGTAGTAATGGCTATAACTTCTGACGAGATCCATTTCCTCCTTGGAGAGGCGGTACCCTACATCCCGGGTAGGCATGAGCAGATTGTAGTAGACGAAGGCATCATTCACCCGGCAGAAGTTGAGGATACTAGCCTCCCATTGAATTTGTGGGAAATAATCCCAGGGAGCCTTTTACCTGGGACGATCCCAAGTACACCTGATGTGAGGAGCCCGTTGGTGACGAGTCATTGTTGTGCTAAGGCCCAGAGAACATAAGAGGTAATATAGAATTTGTGCTTCTGGGCCACCTGAAGGAACTGAGAGTCTACATGATTAGAAATGATGGTGGCCCAATCAAATTATTGCTCACCGGTGGAGATGCCAAGAAAAAAGTAGTACATCCACCCTGAGAACTCTCAGGCATGGGGTTGCCTGAAGATCTGACATAGTGCTATAATCCCCATCTGGATACTTTCTTTAAACTCAGATCAGGGGATCTCTAATTTCATTTTCTTGGGTTCCCTCTTTGGATTCTTGAGCCAATGGTTGTTCATATATTGCCGAGCCATGACCTCCAGCTGCTAAAATTTCCCTAAAGCATCAGATCTGGTAACGACAACTGGGTCATCAAACTGGGGAATTCCCAAACCTGCCTGAAAAGTGGCGGCATCGAGAGACACCATGGGGGTGGGATATCCAGTTAGGACCGCGGCAACGAGCATGATGGCCCAGACGGAGGAGTTGTAATGTGCTGCAAGGGTGAGAATAAGCTCTGGGTCCTACATCAAGCATGGGAAACAAGAGGCCTTCAGGATCCCAGAATCCTCGATGTTGATCGCCAATGGATCCCTGGACTGTCGTTGAATAAACATTATCTTAACTAGGGCCTGCATCTCAGCCCACATTTTGTTGCTAGTGTTGGTAATCAACTGGACTTGGGACTCGATCTTTGATCCCATAACAACATTGTGCTTCAGATATTTCATGCTGAGGGGCAATTTTTTAAAGGCCCTCTCAATTTTGGATTTGACAGCTGCCATGGTGACCGCCGTGGAGGGGAGCTTCAGACTCTCGGGTGGTGAATATGTGGAAGCCTTAGACATAGTTAAAAACTTGCAAAGTAAGGCAACCGTTAGAATTCGTAGATAAATAATATTCTAGGATCCAGAGATCTTACCACCGAGGCACGTCCTTAGCCTAAAAAGTTAGTTTGGGTTCAAAATCCTGAAAAGTATATATATATAATGCAAACTTAGAAAATTAACTGCTATCCAAACCTAGGTATTTTAGCATACTTAATGGAAGAAAGATGTGGGTCGGATGAAGACGAGAGACTCGGGGTCCGAAAAACTAACCGTTGGAAGATGTGAGTGAAAAGTGAGCTGTTAGGCCCACATGGGCGTCACATTGTTATGCAATAAATGGGGAGTTATGGTGACGATGGTGCCAAATGTCCAAACACATGAAAAGCAAAGGCCACTTGGACAATCTTGAATGCACGCGTGGGACATAAATGAAACATAAAGGCCGATTGACTGAGTAGAGAGAAAACTGCCTGGTTGAAACCAGTCGAGAGTCGAGCTTCAACCAGGTGGTATTCCATCTAGAACAAGCTTGCAAACTTGGATGCAATACAGACGAGGCACATCAAGCTCGACACAAGGCCAAATAGATACACATAAAATATACACTTAAGTACAACGGGGCTGAAGGATATATACATGGAAAATAGAAGGATATACATCATATACACCAAATTTACAGCAGAACAAAAATGCAGAATGACTACACTATACAAAATAGCGCAGAAAATGTACAACATATATAATATCTTACACCGCACAAAGGGCGGACAACCCTCTGGCAGAGCCGACCCACCAATGGGCGGCAAACTAGACGACGAGGGCACAGAGCAAAACAAAAACAAAATAAAGTAGAAACGCAAACAAAACACAAGGAAAAGTAGAAAAATGAAAGAAAGAACCAAGAACACCAACCTAGAATCTGAAGAAAGGGTGAGGAAGGAAAAGGTACTTTGGATGCTCTGCAACAGTTTTGACCTTTGAATGATCACCAACCGACATAAAAAATTAACTCGTAATTGCCTTCTAATCTCAGAATAACTCACTTAATTCTCGCTCAAATCGCCTATGAATCGCTCTGAAATCACCTAAGTGCTTTTAATCACGGTAAATGTGAAAGTGACATGTAATTTATATTTATACCCAAGGTGAAAAGCAATTTCCCTTTCTTTCCGCAAACTTCGGAACAGGCAGACCTCCGGACTCCAGGCCCAGGGATTTCGTGCGACCATACCCTCTTACGAAAAGAAGACATCGTGGCAAGGAATTCTGGAGTCCAAGGTCCAGCTCTTGGAAAAGAAAACACCAACTCCGGGACCAGGTCCCAGAGACATAAGGGAAAAAAACACAAAGCAAAACCAACACTAGAAGAAAGAAAACCCAGAGAAGGAAAACAAAGAAACAAAGGCAAAAAGACAAGGCAAGAGCCAAAAGCAAAAAATAAAGGGGGACCCAACATTTTGCACACAAAATGTAGGGACAAGGATGCAAGGCATAGCAAATGGAGAATATTTGGGATGAATGCCTTAGTGCATTCGAGAACTATAGAATCTATGGTTAGCAAAACTGGAACAAATCGTTACTCGAAGCATCTTACTTGCAAAGAGTAACATGTTTGAGAAAATCTGGCCATACGCGATTTAGTCCATGATCCTTTTATCAGTGGTGCAGTGTGTGCTTTGGAAGAAAATCAAGTTGATGACCTCTTTGAGAAATAGAGAGGAGGCACAAAGTATATCAAACCCCAAAGTCATCAAATCCGCTCATTTCTCCCAGACACCGAAGTTTCATCCCATTTCTTTTTTTCTTGTTATTTTGTACGTTTCTGGGTGGGAGGGAGGTACTTCTTTCACCGTCGAGCTTAAGCTTAGCTAAATTCAATGGTGGTAATTTTTTCACCCTTCCACCCACCTTAATATGCTAAATGGGGGAGGAAAACTCCAGATCTAGAAAGAATCTTTTAAAAGTTCAGACTTGGGTCAACCGACTAGTGCAACCGATCTACCCTTGATGTGTCTGATTACTTGTTCCTTAATTCTTTATTTCATTGACTACCAGACTTTCGGGGATAAATCCAATGAATATTACTCATAATGTACTACCAAACTTGCAAAATAACTCTAGAGACCGGACCAATTCCATCATGCTAACAATAGATTCTTAAGATCACCGTTGTGCCAAAGGCAACATCTTGGAGACACGATGCTATGCGAAGCATACCAGTCCTCACAAGAGGGGGAGAAAAATGCTGGAACCCAAAAAAGAAGACAAGAAAAAGAAAATAAAAGGGGCGGTCCTAGAGGATGGCCAGCAAGACTATTTACAAAGCAAGGTACCTCCAAACAAGGCACCGGGAAAGAAATATTTACAAGCAAGAGAACTTTACATAAAATACAACTTTGGGCAAACCGACCTTATTTGAAGTAATGTTTGAGGAACTATCTATTGACGGGAAATGGGACAGGTTCTCCAGTCATGGTGTTAAGGTGGTAGGTATTTTCCCTGCATATCTCTGAGATTACGTATGGTCCAAGCCAGAGCCGTTGAAACTTGGTGTGCTTTCCTTTCTTTTCCCGGGTCTTGTCCCACAAAAGGACTAAGTTTGAAATCTGAAAGGACTTGTATTGGGCTCTATGGTCAAACCATTGTTTTACCACTGCTTGGTGACACATGAAATTTTTAAAGGCTGTGTCTCATTGTTTCTCCATCTACACCAGGTTCAGGAGCTGAACCTCCACAATGTTATCCTGGTTGCCGAATTCCTGCATAAACTGCAAAATTGGGATCTGTAAGTTGATTGGGAACACTGGATTCTAGCCATAAACCATATGGAATAGGGATGTTCCCAGGGTGGCCTTAATTCAAATGCAATCTACCCAGAGGGTGAATCTCAGCTTTTGGTGCCAATCCCAGGGATTCTATTTTAATAGGTGTTTGATCACTTTGAGTAAATTTTTGTTTGTTGATTCAGCAACATCGTTCCCCTGGGGGTAATAGTTGCTGAAAAACTTCAGAGTGATCTTCCATTCATAGGTCCATTCAATTAGTTGCACCGAAGAAAATGCTGGACCATTATCACACACTATAGCGAAGGGCATTCTGAATCTTGTGACGATGTTTTCTTCTAGGAATTTGATAACTACGTCTGTCGTGTTATTTTTTCAAGGTATGGCTTCAAACCACCGGGTGTAGTAATCGGTTGTGGTTAGGATGTATCGGTGGTTGGCAGATGAGTTGGGGTTGATTTCACTGATAAATTCAAATGCCCATTGGGCGAAAGGCTTAGCCTTGAAGACTGGTTGTAAAGGCATAGCCAGGTTACGCTCACGATGTGCCACAGTTTAGCAAGTATGGCATCTTTGAACATGAGTGTAGACATCTTTAAATATGTAGGGCCAATAATATATGGCCCAAAAGATCTGATGGACAGTGGCGTTGGCTGAGCCATGTCCGGTCCCAAACTACCCATGGAATTCTTCAATCAATTTTGCAGCTTGGTCCATATCAATGCATCGAAGGTACACTCCCTCATAGTTCCTGCGGTAAAGCGTAGAGTTTTTGATCATGAAGTGGGCACTTTTCAACCACAAGGAATGATATTTATTAGGAGGTAAACCCTCTGGGAATGTGTTGTATAACAATAGGTACACCAAATTGATGTACCACAGGTCTCAAGTGATAGACTCCACTGTGTATGTTTGACATTCTATACAGGGAGTCTCATCAGCCATTGCTCGACTTACTCCCTGGCCTCAGACTATCTTCATGGGTTGCATTCCTAAGTCATATTCCTAGAGGATGGCCATCCATTCCCCCATCTCTCACCCAACTCGCTCTGCATCAGTAGAGATTTCATAGCCTGGTCCAGGATGATAACATGCACCTTTGCTCTGGAGAATGTAATGCCAGAATTTCTTCACGGTGTGAACAAGAGCAAAGGCCTGCTTTTCTAATGATGAATATCAGACTTTAGCGTTCTTGAAGGGGGAGCTCATGAAAGCTATTGGTCTTTCTTCCCCCTCAACCTTTTGGGTCAATACTGCCATGGCAGAATGCGGCGAAGCAAAGGAGTAAATATAAAACAGGAGAGAGTAGTCCAGACTAGCTAGGACGGGTGCCTCCATTATCGTTTGTTTAATTTGGGTGAATGCTCATTTTTCTTCAAGAATCCACTCAAATTTGGTATCCTTTTTCATTATTTCATTGAGTGGCTTTACTATCTCGGTGAATCCAGTGATGAATCGCCGGACAAAGTTGATCTTTCCGAAGAAAGATCGCATCTCTTTCTTGCTACCGGGCATTTGCAAATTTATCAGCACTTCAACTCTCTCAAGGTCGATATATATACCCTTCTCATAGACAATGTGGCCGACCAACTTCCCTTTAGTTACCCTGAATATGCACTTCTTGGTGTTGAGGGATATTCCATACCGGCGACATCTCTCGCAAATCTTGGTGAGGTGGGCAAAATGATCACGCTGGTCCTTGGAAAAGATGGTCATCCATGTAGATGATTATGCACTGATTCACAAGGCCCTCGAATGCAATGTCCATAGCCTTTTGAAATGTGGCCCCTGCATTAATCAAGCCAAAGGCATCCTCTGATATGCAAACGTTCCCCACATGGTGGTGAACGTTGTTTTGTCTTTATCTTCGTATTTAACCATGACTTGGTTGTATCCGGAGTATCCATCCAAAAAAAGACATCATCTGTGACCCATTCACTATCTACAACACCTCATCCAACAAGGGGAGAGGGTGATTATCCTTCTTGGAGGCTCTATTCAAATTTTAGAAATCCACGTAGATGCGAATTTCACCGCTCTTCTTTCTAACAGGGACCAAATTGGCAACCCACATAGTGTGCTAGATTGGAAAGATTATCCAGGCTGACAATAGTTTTTCCACCTTCTGATGGATCAGAGGCTCGATTAGTGGGTTGACTGGCCATTGCTTTTTCTGAAAAGGCTTAGCATCAGGTTTTAGGGGGGTGGTATGAGTCATAATGGATGTGTCGTATGTCATCAAATCCTCATATCCCATGCGATCATGTCTATGTATTCCCAGAGAACTGCGAGAATCTTTTCCTTCTCTTCAGGGGAGCAGGAAGTACCAATGTGTATCATCTTTTCTTCATCAGGCTGGCCGATGTTTACTTTTTTGAATTTTCCTCCCTTAGAGGAGGATGATATCTTTTTTTGGCCCCGAGGGTCTGAGTCAAAGATACATTCAAGCGCGACCATCCCCTTCAGAATGGTGTTGGTAGGTAGGTCCATGATCCCATCATCTTCATCACCCTTCCCAGTATCATCATGGTCTCATTCCTCCACTATCTAGTCCTCAAAGACACCAACATTGGCCATAAAGTCCAGGATATGCTGATCGTCCTCAAAAACCTGAAAGTGGGTGACATTATCTGGAATGGACGGGGTGGGGATCATTTCAATAGAAAATCTCCAGAGTCGTGAGTCGGCCATGGGCTCAAGTGTGCTGGCAGAAACAGCGAGGGCATCCAGGACATAATTCCATCGCTAGGGAATAAGATCAATGTCAAAGGCATCAAAATCTTCATTAAGGCTCCAAGCCTGATTGCGGTATGCAGCCAGCCTTTTATCATGACATGTGTACTGACTTCAGACCTATTTGACAATCAAATCTGAATCACCCAAAGCCCGGAGGTAGGTGATTCCTTTCCTTAATGCAAATAGGAGTCCAAGGACCAAAGCCTCATACTCCATAATGTTGTTTGTGCAGTTGAACTGCAGCCTGTAGGATGCAAGGAAGGATTTCCCTCGCGGGTTGATTAATTCTACTCTTGCCCCACAGCCTTGTTTGGACTGGGACCCATCAAACTTAAGGGTCCATAGGTCGTTGCTTGTAGTCTGGAGCTGGGGAGATGGAGCAGCCTTTGGATTATCTTTGGGAGACTTTGGAGGACCTTCCTCCCACACTGGTGGTGCATGAGTGAGGTTTTCCTTTGGAGGGTCTTGGGACTGAGATCCCCAGAGAGGTGGCACTGAAGAATTACGTCTAGTAGAAATATTGGGTTTTAGGGAATCTGTTGTATGTTCTTTGTCCCTGGAGGCGTCGATGTGTCGGGTAGCAATGGAAAGGAAAGGCTCACATTCCAGCTCTAAATGTTTATGGTAGTGTACTCGGCACCAAGCACCTAACAAGAATGTAGCGGGGGTCACCGTGGCACCCTGATAATCAATCTTGACCCTCAATTCTTTCTTTAGGTCTTGGATTCTCTGCAGAACTATGGGATCCTTCTCGAGAGTGAAATCAAACGTTAGGATTTCAAGGGGTTGGTACACCCCTGGGGAAGTCTCAGAGAATAAGACCTCATTAACCTTTCTGACTTTGGTAAGGGCTCGCTTCATCTGGGGCTCACTCTCAACCCAGATCTTGTTTGATTCTCCTTCCCAGGGGAGCCATAAGTGGGAGAAGTCGGTTGAAAAGTATCTATTCAATGACTTAGACTAGTTTTGACTTAACAACATCCTATAAGTCTTTGGGATGTCTACCACTTGGATATCGATTATGCTAGCTATTATGGGGTCATGGATGAGCTATATCTGGACATTTTTCAGTTCACCCACCATTTTCACAGCAGTTTTATCCAATTGAATCACTGTGCCATTAGATGTGGTGGGTCAGAATCTGAGCTTCTAGAATATGTATAGGGGCATGATGTTGCCTGAAGCCCCAGAATCCACTAGGTAGTTGTGTATATTTTTGCCTTGTATGTTTAGGCCTAGTAGGAATGGAGGGTCTTCCATATTTCCTCGAAAGACAACCCCGTTGGCGTCCTCAAAAGAGACAGTCTTGGGTGGGTGACTGACGACTTTCGAGTTTCTTAGGAGCTTCAAAAGGGACTTCTTCTGCTTAGGATAGTTTAGTAAAACCTCCATCAAGGTCATGGAGGTGGTGGTTTGTTCTAATGCCCTTGTGATGTCAAATCTTCCTCCCAAAAATTGGTGGCTTCCCTCAGCCGGGGCTTTTGCTTGGTTAGAGCCAGAACCTTTTGGAGGGACATGCTGGTCAGTTGTATTGTCCCAAAGAGGAGTGTCCTTGGTAGGAGGTGTCAGTGTGTAAACTGGTCCTTCACCAGCCTGGCTCCGAGTGTTGTAAGGAGCCCGTGGGTTGGTGAAGGGATTGGCCTCAAAGGCCAAAATCAATTCATCAAAGAATCCCTGTAGTTTGGATTCTTCTTCATCTTCTCTGGAGGATCCGAAGAAGATGATCTCATAGGTGAATGCACCGTGAGTTGGATCTTGTACAGGAGGCTCTGGGGAGTAAGGTCAGATGCTTGTTATCTGTCCAGCTGGGAGATCACGATGACCTTCTCCAACGTGGCACAATTTACCTCATTGTGAGAGCCTGTGTCATGCAATCTACACCAATTGGTCATGGGCTAGAAGTCTGTGACTGGTGTGAAATGGGATGGTCCAACACCACCTTGATTGGCATTTTGGTTCGGAGGTGGACCTCCAGTATTTGTGTTATTATTCCATTGATGTTGGTTGGGCTGAGGCCCATTGTTGAAGTTTCTTCCTCCGGCATTATTGTTTCATTGGCCAGAGAAAATATTCCCTCTTTGGGAATTAGAGTTCTAGGGTGCATAAGACCCCACTTTCTGTTGACCCATGTCCACAGTCAGGGTGGACAATATTTTCTGAAGGGACTCAACCTCAGCGGTCAATTGAGTGTTTGTGTCATAATGTGATGGTTGTTGTTATTGGTTCCCTGGGAAGGCAACAATATTTTCTGGAGTCGAGGGCGGAAATCCTCCAACCGTAGGTGACTAGAAGAAAGGCACTCTGGATGATTGTGTCTGAGGTTGTTGTGTCTGCTACGGCTGGTTCCAAGGGAAAGATTCCAGACTCGGTATTGTTTGAGTCTGTGATGGGTATATGTACTGGGCCTGCTGGTCGATTTACGGTGGTGGGGGGGTCATGACCATTGTGGGGGCACCTATTACCAGATTGGGGTTATATCCCCCAGCATAAGTAGTTCCACTAGGGATCATGTTGAATGGCGTACTCTGCCCAATCCCGCCCAGGGATTTGTTGAGGCTATGTGACAGTTTTAAGGCTAGGTTGTAAACTTTTTCCAAAGTATCCTGGTCGCCCGGGGTGGTAGTTCTCCAAAGGAGAGTGGCAATGAATGGGTCCATCATGTTGAGATAGGTTTGTATGGTTACTTCCGCGGATGGGATGAAAGGGCCCGTGCATCGCTTCAAGGTGCGTTGGAACCGGTGATTAAATGCTACAAGGGGTTCATTTGGTTCCTTTCTGATGGAAATGAACTAGCTGTGGGACCAAGCTGGGTCCATGTGCACGTGGAAGGTAGCCAAGAAGGCATCCTTCATGTCCTGCCAACTGTTGATGGAGTTGGCGGGAAGGTTAAGGTACCAATTCAGTTCACGCTGTCCCAGGGATAGGGGAAACATTCGGGTCACAACATCTTCATGTTGAATTTGGTGTTGGTTCATGGCATCTTTGTATGCCTACAAGTGTTCCTCTGTGGTTTGCGAGCCTAGTTTTTCATATCGTGGGCAAATCTTTTCTGAGTACGAGGGTAAATCGTTGGTTGCGCCCGAAAAAGTTCCCATAGGAGACCCAGTATTTCTAAAATATGCAGCCATTTGGGGAGATGAATTTTGGGTAGGTTGGATGCTGGTTCCCAAGATTGTCTGGGAAGTTTGGATATTCTATGGTACACTAGAACCCCAGACAATAGTGGTTGGTGTGACTTTCGGGGTCTGTTTCTTTCAAGCAGGGGGCTCAAGTTTGACAAACCTTCCAAGGTTAGGGCTGATCTAAGGATTCTTTCAAATCTCGTTGGGGAGAAAGACCCAATCCCACTGAAGGCTTGAATCCTAAAACTATGGCTTGGGGAACCTTTGGGAGGTGTAAAATCAAAATCCATAGAGGGGGACGAGTTCATACCCTCCTAGCGTCAATTTTTGTTGACGAGACTTTTATGATCGGGTCCGCCAACAGACGTAGGTTGTCACCGGGTACTGGGGTACTAACCAACTTTGCCTGTAAAGGTTATCCAGGGAAATGAGATTCCCTGGGCCTCTAAGCACGTGAGAGTTGGGTCTCAATAGTGCGGGGCTCGATTGGGAGATGTGACTATTTTTCGAGGGGGATAGCTGGTTAACTTCAACTCGTTCTCTCCGGGGATTCAAGCAAGTGGGGTTTCCTGCAAGTGCACATTCATTTTAATAAATAAAATTCAAAAGATACTGTAGAGTTAGAAATAATTCATCTACCTATAGTTATACTAGATGTTCAATACATCAACAATGCTCTAACACACTACACCAAATACCGAAGAAACATGCAACCATCAGCTCATATTTTATCAGTAGCAAAGGGAAGAAGGTCGTTAATCTACTTTAAGTATCAGAGAAAAGGACATGAAGGACATAAAGTATAAAATATCGTTAATCCAGAAGACAGAATGCCAACAAAATCATTGAGATAATTCCTTCTTCTTCATTAACATCTCTCCCAGCAAGCACTGGTGCGTAATACAATGGTGGCTCCAAGGGAGCATCTAACTATTGAAAGCTTAGAAACTATGGAGCATTGAGCTCTGCCACTAAGAACTGAAAAACCAAATTGCTATTAACTATGGATTGCAAAATCATCAATTTCATCAACCCTTGGAATGAGGTCAGACTTACTATTCATACACACCTTTCTATCTAACCCTAACCCTAACTTATTTTATACTTTACAATAAAATACATTATCTGGTGGCTGCTACTACTTGCACCACGTTACAAAAGACCTCGAGATGGAGAAGGTCTAACATGTCAGAAGAATAAGACAAGAGGAATGGAGTGGAAGAATCAGCCTCGAGAAGAGAGCTGAAAATGAGAAGGAAGAAATCTGATCCCTCGTGGATTGAGGCTACATGCCTCATAAATGGGAAAAGCGGTGCCCTATCTCTGATGCGCTAGGTGTATCTCTGAAGCGACACCTTGGGAAGACCATTTTCCAGAAGACCTCTTGCTGATCCGACGTGCCTTGATGTAGTTATCCACCTTCTGACAACCTTTATTAATGGCTACCCACCTTCTGGCAACCTTTATTAACTGCCTTGAAAGTTACCGGTCGGCCTTGGGGACCGGGACACGGGTCACTTAAAGAATACAAAATGTAGGATCCAAAATTCTGGGATCTGGGAACTTGTGTTTCGAAGGAATAAAGAATTCAAAACATTTTACCTGAAATTTTTCTCCAGCCCCTGGAGAATCTTTATTGTTCTTTGCTATCATTGAAGGTCTGGAGGAGATAGGAAATCCCATCTTCATCGATGTCCCTAAGGCCAGCCCGCTGATACTTGGCCACCTCAATCTGCTCTCCCAGGTTTGGAACATTTCCCTTAAATTCTTCGGCCATCTTTATCGCATCATGACCTTTGAGCACCATGCAAGTTATTCACATCATTTTTGCTCTATCTATCCCCTCTGGGGATTGATACCTTGATTCCATTAATTCGTCAAACTTCCCCAAAACATATTCCTCCGGCATGCATGTGTCGGTGCTAAATAGATCAGCTCTGGAGACCTTCAAAACAAAAGACTTGCATAAATTGAAAGAATATTAGACTGCATTGACCTTATCACGCAAGATCCCCACCAGTTGCTTGATTACCCCCAATGTGAGGTCAAGTCTGGAGTGCTGGGTCCTTACAAAATCAAATGATTCTTCTCCTAAAATTCTGGACTCAGAGATAATCTCCTCTCCAAGGATGATGAATTCTTCTAGCTTAACCTTCCATGCCTCATAATTCTCAATATCTCCCTCCCATATGGTGATGGTGGTTTCAGCCTGGTGTAGGACATGGCGGGCCACATATAGATCTAGGAGTGTGGACACCAGGAAATGCCAGACATTTTCCAACTGTAAGGCAACCCATTCATCAACCTCTTGGGCTTTCTTCTTCATCACCCGTAATGAGTCTATATCACTTTGAGGAAGCACTGCATCTGACGTAGAGGCCCCCGGAGGAATAACGCTAATGGGCTGGGCCAGCTCAGTCAAAAATCCCACGAGGTTTACATTTTTCTCCTTCTCTGCCTTGAACTTTTGAGCCTCTTTCTCATAGCGAGCCTCCACTGCCTTGGCTGCTTCTTTCAATAGGTCCAATTCACCCTATTTTCCTCTCTTCCCCAGTGAGACCTTTGTGACATTGTAATCTCTGGCCTCAGCCATTGCCTTGTCTGCATCTGGGGAAGGTGTCATGATTACTGCGACTGTTTCTCTGCCCGGCTTAGTCCGAAGAGTGTGAATTGTCTGGGCTTTCTTAGCCTTAGGTGGGTTCTGTGCCTGCACCATTATCTCTGCCAAAGAAAGATGGGCTTTGGGTGTTGTTGGGGCCTTTCTCTTTTGAGATTCCATCAACCACTATGGCGGTAGGGGTGGCTTTGCAGCTAAAATTTTCTCATGTGGTTCTTCCCCAAGATTTTGTTGTGCCCCTTCAACAGTATGAGCCTCTTCTGGCTCCTTACCTATATCTTTTGACTCACCAGGGACATTTGCTGGGGTGATACCTGCGTCTTTTGCCCCGTTGTCTATATCCTTGGCAATATTTGCATCTTCATTGGTTGCCCCAGGGTTCTCTTCTTCATCTTGTTGTTGCTCTTCCTCAACTTCTGTGGCTGGGATGTTCTCTTCTGTTGGCATATCTTTTGGTAGTCGGGGAGGCAACGGGCCAAGATTCAATATTTGAGCCACAGTGATTACCTCCCGAAATGTTGCCTTTGGGAGTGGCATCTGGAACATGGCGGTTGGGGTGACGGTTGTTCCTGTGGGTCTGATTTCTCCAACTAATGCCACTTATTCATTTTGCATTTGTTGGCCTGAAACTCCCATATCTTGTACTTCCTGGACTCCAGAGGTATCCACCTATTTTTTCCCCTTTTCTTCTTCTATTTGTGCTTCCTATTCCTGTGCAGGCTCCTTCTCTGGGACTTCCTCTTGCATGGCAATTTCTTCCCTGATTATACGATGTCTCCCTGCAAATTCCCAAAATTTTTAGTCCTAAATACATCTTCAAATTCTTCTTGAGGGGGAGGATTTGCCAGGATGTGAGCGTGCTCTGGTTCTTTCTCTAGCTTCGGGGAGTCAGAAGAAACAATTTTTACTTATGGGATTCATGAAATCCCAAGCTCCAGTTCTATCTTTGGCTTTGGGTTGAGCCTTTTCTTTTGCCTAGTAACCAAAGGAGGCCCCACATCCCTTAGGACCATCTTCTCCTCTTTTTCATCCATTCCTGTTGTTCTGACCATTAATACTGCTAGTGAAGGGGAAGAGGGAGGGTGGACAGGTCCGGTCATGAGCACCGGAGTGGCCAACCGTGTGATTAATTTATCTCTCATCTGGTAGGAGGCCACCAATGTCTGCTTAATTTTATCTTTTATGGGGGTCTCATGTAGGGTTGGAGTTCCCATTATTCCCTCTCCTTTATCCCCTCCCTGTGAAGAGGTTTTGGCCCTAGAAGTCAGCTTCTGTACTGTCAGGCCAACTCTACAGGTGCTCCCGGGGCATACCCTGTTAAAGTATTTGTAGCTACACTCGACCATGTTGCGAGTGATGTCTTCAATTGTAGGCCCCTCCTAGGCATTCCAATCTACCAGTGGGAGGGCCATCTTATCAACTCCCCTTGCCTTGTACTAGGGAGCTATTGTGGGGCCGGTGTCCGAGAAGTCCTCCAGAAATTTTTGGAGCTTCAATCTTTCCATCATCCCCATGGTCATCTAGACGTAATGCCGGCTTTGAAATTCAACATCATCTTGGAAATATTTCCAGAAGTCCTCCATGTGAAATCAGTGGGGCTCTGATGCCCGGGGAAGTGCCAATGCAATTTTTCCAAGTGGATCAAAGTTCTTCCGCACTAGATAGAATTCTGCCAAGTTTAGGCTCTTGAGCTCACTGTTTACCTTCTTGGCAGTGGCCAGACTGCACAAGTAATTCCCAAAAGTGATTGGGAATGGAACATTCATCACCTTTTTTAAAGCATATAAGGCGTGCAACTCCAGCATTTGTCTAGAATATTCTAAGAGGATTATCTTGTTCCCACAATGTTTGGGCAACAAGTACGGTTTCCCAGAGAAGCGGTTATCCGAATGTAGGTATGCTGCTAGAATTGGATGTAGTAATGGCTATAACTTCTGACCATATCCATTACCTCCTTGGAGAGGTAGTACCCTGCATCTCGGGTAGGCATGAGCAGATTGTAGTAGACGAAGGCATCGTTCACCTGGCAGAATCTGGGGAAATTAGCCTCCCATTGAATTTGTGGGAAATAATCCCAGGGAGCCTTTTGACCTGGGCCGATCCCAAGTACATCTGATGTGAGCAGCCCATTGGTGATGGGTCGTTGCTGTGCTAAGGCCCCAAGAACATAACAGGTCATATAGAATTTGTGCTTCTGGGACACCTGAAGGAACTGAGAGTCTACATGATTAGAAATGATGGCGGCCCAATCAAAGTATTGCTCGCCAGTGGAGAGGCCAAGCAAAAAGTAGTACATCCACCCTGAGAACTCTCAGGCATGGGGTTGCCCAAAGATCTTGCATAGTGTTATAATGTTATAATCCCCATCTGGATACTTTCTTTAAACTCAGATTGGGGGATCTCTAATTTCATTTTCTTGGGGTCCCTCTTCAAAGTCTTGAGCCAATGGTTGTTCATATGTTGCCGGGTCATGACCTCCAGCTGTTGAAATTTCCCTAAAGCATCAGATCTGGTAACAACAGCTGGGTCATCAAATTGGGGAATCCCCAAACCTTCCCAAAAAGTGGCAGCGTTGATAGACACCATGGGGGTGGGATATCTGGTTGGGACCGGGGTAGCAAGCATGACGGCCCGGATGGAGGAGTTGTAATGTGCCGCAAGGGTGAGAATAAGCTCTGGGACCTGCACCGAGCATGGGAAACAAGCGGCCTTTAGGATCCCAAAATCCCCGATGCTGATCGCCAACGGATCCCTAGACTGTCATTAAATAAACATTATCTTAACCAAGGCCTGCATCTCAGCCCACATTCTAATGTTGGTGTCGGTAATCAATTGGACTTGGGACTCGATCTTTGATCCCATAACAACATTGTCCTTCAGATATTTCATGCTGAGGGGAAATTTTTCAAAGGCCCTCTCAATTTTGGATCTGACGGCTGCCCTGGTGACCGCTGTGGAGGGGAGCTCTGGACTCTCAGGTGGTGAAGATGCAGAAGCCTCAGACATAGTTAAAAACCTACAAAGTAAGGTGACCATTATAATTCGTAGATAAATAATATTCTGGGATCCAAAGATCTTACCACCGAGGCAAGTTCTTAGCCTGAAAAGTTAGTTTGGGTTCAAAATCTTGAAAAGTATATATTTATAATGCAAACTTAGAAAATTAACCGCTATCTGGGCCTGAGGATTTCAGCATACTTAATGGAAGTAAGATGTGGGTTGGATGAAGATGAGAGACCCGGGGTCCAGAAAACTAACCGTTGGAAGATGTGAGCGAAAAGTGAGCTGTCAGGCCCACGTGGGCGTCACATGGTTATGCAATAAATGGGGAGTTATGGTGACGGTGGCACTAACTATCCAAACACATGAAAAGCGTAGGCCACTTGGACAATCTTGAATGCACGCATGGGACATAAATGAAACATAAAGGCTGACTGACTAAGGAGAGAGAAAATTGCCTGGTTGAAACCAGCCGAGAGCCGAGCTTCAACTAGGTGGCATTCCATCTAGAATGAGCTTGCAAACTTGGACATAATACATATGAGGCACGTCGAGCTTGGCACAAGGCTAGATAGATACACATAGAATATGCACTTAAGTACATTGGGGCCGAAGGATATATACACAGAAAATAGAAGGATATACATCATATACACAAAATTTACAGCAAAACAAAAATGTGGAACGACTACCCTATACAAAATAGAGCATAAAATGTATAACATATGCAATATATTACATCACATAGAGGGTGGAAAAACCTCTGGCAGAGCTGACCCACCAACGGGCGGCGAACTAGACGACGAGGACGCAGAGCAAAATGGAAACAAAACAAAGCAGAAACGCAAACAAAACACAATGAAAAGCAGAAAAATTAAAGAAAGAACCAGGAACACCAACCTGGAATCTGAAGAAAGGGTGAGGAAGGAAAAGGTACTTTGGATGCTTTGCAATAGTTTCCACCTTTGAATGATCACCAGTCGGCACTAAAAATTAACTCGTAATTGCCTTCTAAGCTTAGAATAACTCACTTAATTCTTGCTCAAATCGCCTATGAATCGCTTTGAAATCGCCTAAGTGCTTTTAATCAGTGACTGTGAAAGTGAAATGTAATTTCTATTTATACCCAAGGTGAAAAGAAAGTTACCATTCTTTCCGCAAACTCTGGAACAGGCAGACTTCCAGACTCCGGGCCCGGGGATTCTGTGCGACCATACCCTCTTACAAAAATAAGACATCATGGTAGGGAATCCTGGAGTCCGGGGTCCGACTCTTGGAAAAGAAACAACCAACTCTGGGACTGGGTCTCGGAGACACAAGGGACAAAAATACAAAGCAAAACCAACACCGTGAGAAAGAAAACCCAGAGAAGGAAAACAAAGAAACAAAGGCAAAAAGACAAGGCAAGAGCCAAAAGAAAAAAACAAAGGGGGACCCCACATTTTGCACACAAAATGTAGGGACAGGGATGCAGGGCATAACAGGAACCAGAAGACTACAACAAGTTTGACTATAGTGAAGAACCTGACACTCTGCCCGAGCATCAGTGTATCACTCTTGAGCGATAGAACAATGCCCCTGAGCATCAGGTTGTAAAAACCAAAAATCAAGAAATTGTCCACAATGATGTACCAAGCGATGAAGATCAAAATGAAGGTCAAGATGATAATCAAAATGATGAACAAAGAGCTGAACCGGTACTTTCCAAGTATATCAGAAGACACCATCCACAAAACTAGATCATAGGAGACAAAAAGGCTAGAATGAGAACAAGAAGTAATTCACTGAACACTAGATGTTTAATTTGTGATTTTGAGCCTAAACCTATTAATAATACACTTGAAAATGAAGAATGGGTCAGTGCTATGAATGAAGAGATAGAGTAGATTGAGAAGAGCAGAACATGGACATTAGTACCTAGACCGGATGACAAGAATGTCATTGGTACCAAATAAATATTCAGAAATAAGCTGAATAAGAATGGAGAAGTCACAAGAAACAAAGCAAGACTAGTATGCAAAGGGTATGCACAAGAAGAAGGTATTGACTATGGAGAAACCTTTGCATCCATTGCTAGACTAGAAGGAGTCAGAATTCTACTTGCTTATGCTGCATTCAAAGGATTCAAGGTAAACCAAATGGATGTCAAGTCTACATTCCTAAATGGAATGCTAGAAGAAGAAGTATACATTGAACAACCAAAAGGGTTTGTTGATCCTAACAAGATAAAAATGGTTTGTAGATTACACAAAGCCTTGTATGGATTGAAACAAGCACTGAGAGCATGGTATGAAAGACTTCACTCCTATCTCATAAGTATTGGTTTTGTAAGAACAAGTGAAATTACTAATTTGTACTTAAATGAAGATACTGATGATAACATTCTGATTGCTAAAATATTTTATGATGATATCATATTTGGAGGTAATGATATGTTATGCAAATCATTTGTTGCTGAAATGAGCAAAGAGTTTGAGATGTCAATATTTGGGGAGATCAAATTATTTCTTGGTCTACATATTCTTCAAAAGGATGCAGGCATATACATCACACAATCCAAATACATCAAGGAAGTTCTCAAGATATTCAAGATGGAGGATTCAAAGCCAGTTGGAACACCTATGGTAACTAGATGCAAGCTGACAAAGGAAGACAAGTCAACTGAGGTAAATCAAACCCTATATAGATCTATGATTGGAAAACTCGTGTATGTTGTACATACTAGACTAGATATAGTACATACAGTTGGAATATTTGCAAGATTCTCTGCTAATCCCAAGGAATCACACATGACTGTTGTCAAAAGAATTCTGAGATATTTAAAGAATACTAAAGACTATGGCTTATGGTATAAAAGAGAAGGCAAATTTGAGCTTCAAGTCTATATAGATGTTGATTGGGCTGGAAACTTAGATGATAGAAAGAGCTCACCATGAGGAGCATTATTCATGGGTGATAGACTTGTCACATGGATAAGTAAGAAGCAAGGATGCATCTCACAATCTACTACAGAAGAAGAATATGTGGATGCTGCTACAAATTTTTCTAACATTGCATGGATCAAGCAACTGGAAGGTATGAATATGAAAATTCTTGAAACAATGATTATCTATCATGATAATACTAGTGCAATAAACATATCAAAGAACCATGTCATGCATGCTAAGACTAAGCATATTTCTATCAAGTATCATTACTTAAGAGAACAAGTGCAAGAGAAAGAGGTGATACTGGAATATGTTCAATCTAGGTAACAATTAGCAAACATATTCACAAAGCCATTGCCTAAATATATATTTGAGTACCTGAGAAAGAGACTAGGGGTTTGACCCTTATCTATTGGTCACTAAGCTGACTAGGAGGCTGCATCAGCCTACACATAATAAAAAAAATCATTCATGTTGATGTAAGGAGAGAGATGGACTGAAAAGATATATCAGCACACAACAAGGTACTTATCTGCACCAAACACCAGAGAAAAATGGTGGCTAGAATAGAGCTAAATTGCTGATGGAAAGGAAATTCAAGGAATATATTATAAAAATAGAGAGAGATATAGTTTGGCATTGCTATCAAAGGGAGAGATTATATCCATATAAAATATCTATAAGAAGTATTCAAAAGGATAGGTGTACTTAATGAAGATGGAGAGAAGTATTCAATGAAAAATATTGTTGTCAAAGGAAAAAGAGATATGAATAGAAATATCCATTAAGGAGAGGAATAGTCAAAGGGAGAGAAAAGATCAGAGAAAGATTCAAAGAAACATCCATCTAAGGGAGAGAATTGGAAAAGTTAACACTGCATATATATCTAGAAAAGGGAGAAGAGATTCTACATCAAAAGGGAGAGACAATATCAGAAGTTGCTACATCTCTCCAGTGAAGGGAATAGATAATGAAGTACTCTGCAAGAATAAAATCTAAGCTAGAAGAGCTTACCAAGAGTCACATATTTGTATTAGTTATAGAACAAAAAGTTTGGTAGAAATTGTGGAACTACAATTGATATATTTCATATTGTATTAGTAGTATGTTGTCATCAATGCCAAAGGGAGAGATTGATGAACTATAACTGATTGAATGATTGAAGATGTTAAGGTAATAATCACCAAGGTGTAAGAAGTTAATGCAAGACATTAAATCAGTTAATGTATTGTATTGTTATTTATGTCAACTTGATATACTCTGATTGGTCATATAAATATTATCAAAGACTTCAAAGAACCAAAGAGATAAAGGTTATATTATTAGTAATGCATAAAATTTTAGTATACACCAAGTGACAACAAACACCGACGGACCGTACACATCGGCAGATAGAGAACCACGAGAAGAGTCACTGTGTAAACCAAGAAAGATACCTGAGCAAACAATACCGAGCAAAAATAAAATGATACCCGAGCAAAACTAAAGGTCACAGTGTTTCCTGACAGATAGACAACCCCGACGGATAGAGATACCTGAGGACAACTTAAGTCAAGACCAAGCAAACAAGGAGTTAAACACCGATCAAAACTGAAGTTCAGAAATGACAAAAGACTTAGCTAGCAGGAGCTAAATATAGAGTTAATTGATTGATTACTTTATTTTCATTGACCAGTTAAAAGCTAAAGATAAGAAGGAGACTTCAAGCATGTTTTATTCTAGTTTTCAAGAAGAAATCTATGGGATAAAACTATTTGCAAGCTTTAAAGAAAAAATGGCAAGATTTGTGGATCACATCAAGAACAAGAAAGACAAGGACTTAGAAATGGTGAAATCTTGTCTATAAAAGAGACAAGATAATCATTATGAAATAGGGAAGATGTTGAAGATAATTCTGGTGAAGATAAGAAGTCTTCATACAAATATGATCATACAAGCTGAAGAAAAGAGCTAATATTTATGCAGACACCGAGCAACAGAGAAGCAACAACATTCATCGAGGAGAAAGAAGTGGAGAAAGTAATTGAAGAGAACATTGATTAGAAGAGGTATTATGAGCTTACAGTAGATCTGAACATTTACAAGGTTAATTTTTATTTATGAATAGATCGTCATATTATTTGAGTTTAACCACTGACTCAGAAAATCTCTTAACACAGTAGGATTTAACCATCCTTTATATATTGAGATACATCCCAAGGAGTATCAAAAGGTTTCCCATGTTGACAGCATAGTGAATGCCACATGTTAAATGAAAAATTGTTAGTGATAAATCCTCTAACAAGGCCGCACTTAACAGTGTGTTTGTAACCTTTAATAGGGTTGGCTCTTCATCGAGCTCACTTTAGAAGAGTGAAAATTTTGGGTTACCGGTCCCCAAGTGTTTTTTGCTCCTAACAGGGTTTCCAAGTTAAAAATCCATGTTTCAAATGTGGATATGATTCATTGCTTTGATATTTTTCTTTACACATTACTAAAACAGGATTGATCGGTAAACACTAAGTTATTTACTGTATTTTGGTAAAGGTTAAGAAAAGATAGACTATTATTCGATAAATCTTAAGGAAAGGATAAAAGTATAATAATCGAGCAGTATACACATGTTATATTTGGTAAAGGCATACATCTTGTAGAACTAAAGATAAATAGAGGTTTTATATTTGTGGTATAAAGTTTTGGGTTGATTTATTGGATTAATTTTTGAGGCCACCGATTCACCCCCCCTCTCATTTATTCTAACAATTGGTATCAGAGCTTGTGTGCTTAGAAAGGGAGTTTAAAGACTCAAGCAAAAGATCACAAGATGAGAAAAAGGGATGTGCCTAAGTTGAACAAAGACAAATTTGCATCATGGCAAAGGAGGATAAGACTCTATCTATCAGGTATTGGAAATGATGTTACTCAATACTTAAAAACTAAATTTTTTTTTACCTACTGGACCTCCAACAGTTGATCAATTGAGGGAAAAACATGAACACAATTCTATGATGATAGAACTTACTTTCTCACTCTCCGATGTTGAATTTGAAGATGTCAAATCATGCACCACTGCAAAGCAAATGTGGGACAAATTGAAGCTAGTACATGAAGGAGACAAGAATGTGCTAAGAGCTAAGGTAGAAATCCTAAGAGGAAGGTTTGATGACCTAAGAATGAAAGAAGGAGAAAACATCACTCAGTACAGCTGTAGAATCAAAGAGGTAGTCAATGCTATCTGAGGAGTAGTAGGTGTACTTGAAGAAGAAACAATAGTAAGTAAAATTCCCAGAACCTTACTGCATGTGTATCCTATTAGAGTATCCACTATACAAGGAATGAGAGCAGTAGCAAATAACAATGTTACTCTAGACAATTTAATTGGTAGACTTATTTCATTTGAGATGTTTAACTTTGACAACAATGTCTTACCAACTATTGAGTCTACATTCAAATCTTCTTTGAAAATAAGTAAATCAAGTCATAAACACATTATGAGAAATGATAGTGAAAGTGATAGTGATGACCAAGAACTTGATGAGATTGAAGCACTAGTGGCTACAAGATTGAAGAGAGGCAAAGGTAGATACAAAGGTAAATTACCATTGGTATGTTTTAATTGTAAAGAGATTGGAAACTTTGTTGCTAGATGTCCTAACAAAAGAAAAGAAAATAAAAAAAATGATAGATCATATGAAAATAAGTTTGATAAAGGTGATGACAGAGATTACCGAAGCAATCAAAAATATGATAGAAGAGACAACCGAGACTACAAGGAAAAAGGGAAGAAGGCTTGTTACCTGGCTGAGAACAAAGCTGAGAATACTGACACCGAATCTGATGAAGATATTGAGGTGGTACTTGTTCCTATAAATGATGATTCAGACAAAGTGGAAAGGTATGTTGAGATTGCACTCATATATAAGGTTAGTAAAAATGATGTCTGGATTATTGATAGTGGCTGTACTCACCACATGATTGGAGATGAGGAAAAGTTTAAAACTTTTGAATATTATAATGGTGGATCAGTAAGAATGGGTAATGACTCACCTTATCTGGTTGAAGGTAAATGAACCATAATGTTGAATAATTTGATCAAATATGAAAATGCATATTGGGTGAAAGGAATTAACTATAATTTATTGAGTGTTTCACAACTGAATAAAACAGGTCACTGACTTGCATTTGAGAACAAAAAGGCAAAGATCTTTAATGAATCAGGAAGGTTGATTAGAATTGGTGAACAAACAAAAGGTAACCTATTTTATCTTGATGATATTAATACCACTTGTTTAATGTTTAAAAATGAAGACATATGGTTGTGGCATAAAATATTGTCATGTGAATTTTGGCAACATGATTAGGATAAGCAATAAAAGGAAAGTAAGAGGCTTACCGAGAATGTCAAATCCTGACCATGTCATGTGTAAGAATTGTCAAAAAGGTAAAATGACAAAGTCTAGTTTTAAGAGCAAAACCTAGACATCTAATGCCATTCTAGAATTATTCCATACTGACCTATGTGGACCAATGAGAATAAATAGTTACTATGGTGATAGATACTTCATTATCTTTATTGATGATTACTCTAGAATGATGACTGTTATGTTCTTAAAAGAGAAATTAGAAGCATTCAATATGTTTAAATGATATAAAGCTACAGTGGAAAAACAAAGTGGAAAGAAACTAAAATTACTAAGATCAGATAGAGGAGGAGAATTTATTTCTGATGAATTCAGTAACTTTTGTAATGAGCATGGAATTCAAAGACAAGTTTCTACACCGAGAACACCACAGCAAAATAGGATTGCTGAAAGAAGGAACATATCCATTATTGATTGTACCGGAACACTGATGATTGAGAAAGGCACCACTCAAATATTTTGGAGAGAAGCTATCAGTACTGATGTCTACACATTGAATAGAGTTCAATTGAAGAAAGACACCAATAAGACACATTATGATCTATCGTATGAACATAAACCAAATGTAAGTTACTTCAGAATTTTTGGAAGTCAATGCTATATTTTGAAAGATGATAGAAATGGAAATCTTGACTCCAAAGGTGAAGAAAGAAATTTTCTAGGTTATTCTACCAAAAGCAAGGCTTATAAATGTCTTAACAAATCTTCTAACAAAATCATTGGAAGTGCAAATGTCAAAGTAGATGAATTTACTGAGAAAAATGATGAGGAAAGCAGAAAGGAACCAGAAGACTACAACAAGTTTGTCTATAGTGAAGAACCTAAAACTCTACCCAAGAAATAATGTATCACTCTTGAGAGACATAACAATGCCCCCGAGCATCAGGCTGCAAACACTGAAAATCAAGAAATGGCTCACAATGATGTACCGAGCGATAAAGATCAAAATGAAGGTCAAGATGATGATCAAAATGATGAACAAAGAGATGAACTGGTACTTGCCAAGTATTTCAGAAGACACCATCCACAAAACCATATCATAGGAGACAAAAAAGATGGAATGAGAACAAGAAGTAAGTCACTGAACACTAGATGTTTAATTTGTGATTTTACGCCTAAATATGTTAATACTATATGCACCCTAAAATGGTCGCCTAGACTATGGGCCCCTTTTATCATCTTATCAATTTATCAAATTCCTGAATCAATGGTTTGGAACATTTTCAATTCAAATCAATTTCCTTGATCAAATTGTAATTAATTCAATTATTTCAATATTTCCTAAGGTTTGATCATTTCAGCAATAATCTTATTTAATTAAATGAAATAATCTTATTTAATTAAAATAAATCTTTTAATTAAATGATCTTATCTAATTTAATTAAAATCTCTCTTTTAATTAAATAATATTATCTTATTTAATTAAAAATCTCTATTTTAATTAAATAAAATAATCTTATTTAATTGAAAAAAATCCTTCTTTAATTAAATAAAATCCCCACTTAAAGCTTTCTTTTTGATAAAAAAGGAAATAAATTAAATAAAAAATAAATAAAAATCCTTTTTTCTCTACATCTTCCTAATTGGTGGGGTTTTTGCCTCTTAATCATAGCCCTTTGATCTTGCCTTTTGAAGATTTAAAGCACATGGATAAACCAATATTTAATCTCCTCCATTGCTTTATTTTCCTTTTTTTACCTTTTAATCTCCACCGTCCATTGCTCTTTATAAGGAAGCCTCTCCTTCTCATTTGCATAATCAAAAAACACACACATTCTTTAGTTTATTGTTATGCTGCAGGATTGGAGAGCAATTTTGGAGGAGAATTTGAGCACTTGAGTTTGGATATTGAAAATTCTCTCTTCTTGTCTTCTTCTCTCATGCATTCATTACAATTCATTTAGATTAAATTTGCATTTGCATTTTAGATTAAATTTATTTTTTTCTTCCATAGATTAAGCTTGCATATTTCATTTCATAGATTAATCTTGCATTTGTATTTCCTTTCATAGAATAATCATGCATTGTTATCATATAGATTAATTTCCTTTCTGACATTGTTATCATATAGAATAGCTTTCATTTTCATGCATACTTGATGATCATGGAGACTAACATTCTTGCTTTTCCTCTTTGAATATCTCATTTTATAGTGTACTTGCAGGGGCACAAACTAGGTCAATCTGAGGGCCTTCATCACACACCTTTGCACTCCATGAATAAAGAGCTATGAGTCACCATTTGAGACCTCATTCTTAAGTGATCTTGGATATAATGATTCATAGAAGTGTGACACATTTTTAGCACACATTTTTTGCGTCCATCGTGGGGCAGAACATCTATTTCTATCATCACATTCAAAAATTCCTTCTATCTTCTATCTATTATTCTCTCAGTATCTTTAAAGCTCTCATTTTGAGCCAAATCTGACCTCACCATTGTGTCTAGATCATTGTTTCGGTTGAAAATGACTATAAACTTGCCGATATTTGACGAAAGTCAAATCTGTGACAAATACTTTTGCTTAAGCAGGGTTGCACAGAAATTGAGGCAGATTTCAGATCATCTCTGCACGCAGCCCGAGACAAATTTAAAAAAAAAAATTCAAAAATCAAAAATCAATATTTTTTTACTATATTAAATTTGACGGTCATATGACCGTCAAAATCTGGGCCTTTTGTGACGGCCTCCAGCCCGTCAATTTTAAGCTCGCAAGTTGATGACGTCAGTAGGGTTTGAAAAATCTTTAGGCTTCACCATTGAGCTTTTTGAATTTGCAGTCAACTTTAAACGATCATATCTTGCTCATTTTAGGTCCAAATTGAATGTAATTTATTATTATTATTTTGGGTAGAATTGTCTAAAGATTTCTGGGTTGTTCTTAGTTTCTAGATTTGAGTCACAAATTTGTCATAAATTGCAGGTTTTGATCACTGTACCTGTCTAATCCTCTGTTTTGCAGCTTCCAAAGCCTCGTATAGGCTCATACGGTAACATTTTTGAGTGAATTTTTTTTTGAAAGTGCGTGATTTTTTATCTACTTTCTAAATATGCAATCATATTTTTAATTTTTGGATTTTTTTAACACTGACCAATCTTTGGCTTTGTTGTTCTTGATGCTTATCTTTGATTACAGCCTAATAGTGGTTTGCAGGACATTGAGAAAGAAGACTCAAACAAAGACTACTAACGAATCATCTTGCAAGTTGCCTTGATCGATAGAGCGCTAAACATTGTGCTTGCATTTTGTTTCGTTTTATTAAAATAGGAACCCACATGCAAGAATTCTAAAATGAACTTCTATTTGGTATTTTTAGGAATGGAAATAATGTCAGGAAACTATGCTCTCGCCCTTTTGGGATGATCAGAAATCCAGAAACATTATTGTCATTTTCTTATGTGTTTGAAGTGTCATTTAGATTGTAATCCTAAGAATTATATGAACGTATCC
>MU224613.1:2081339-2101907 GCA_018584345.1 Thuja plicata
TCTTCAAGGATGTCTTCAATCTATAAGGAGATTTATTTCACAATTGGCAGATAGAGCTCAACCCTTCAACAAGAACTTACACAAAGGAGTCAAATGTGTTTGGAATGAGGATTGTCAAAAGAGTATAGCTCAAATCAAGAAATACTTGACAAATCCTCCTATTTTAATGACTCCTATCCTAGGAAAACCACTTATTCTATACATTTCAACGACAAAGTCTTCCTTGGGGGTATTACTAGCTCAACTTGATGAAAATGGGAAAGAAAGAGCAATATACTAAATTAGTCACACTCTTGTTTCATATGAGGTTAATTACACCAGCATTGAGAAAGCTTGCCTTGCTGTTGTGTTTGCTTCCCAAAAGTTGTGACATTACATGCTTGCGCACACTATACACCTCATAGAAAAAATAGATCCACTCAAGTATTTTCTAAGTAAGGCTGCCCTCATAGGTAGACTTGCTAAATGGATGATGATACTTTTAGATTTTTACATAGAGTACATCGAGCGTAAAGAAATCAAAGGACAAGCCATAGCAGATCAATTGGCTGATTTCCCAATACAAGATAATGCACCTATTCAAGTTGAATTCCAAGATGAGCACCTCATGTATATGAATGAAAGAACATGGAAGATGTTCTTTGATGGATCCTTTATGTAAAATGGTTTAGGAGCTGGTGTTTTGTTTGTTTCTCCTCATGGGTACACAATCCCCAAGTCTTACAAATTATTGTTCCCATGTACAAACAACATTGCTGAGTATAAAGATCTAACAAATGAACTTAAGATGGCCATAGAATGGAGAATCATAGAGTTACACATCTATGGGGATTAATAGTTGATAATCAACTAAGTTAATGATGAATATCAAACAAAACATGAGAAAATTGTACCTTACAAGAAAATGGTTGATTCCTTGAAATGATACTTCACATTTGTCACATTTCAGCAAATCTTTAGAGCAGAAAACAAAGCAGCTGACGCTATGGCTACACTTGCCTCACTCCTTCAGTTAGAGCAACATGAATCAAGATTTGAATTCCTGGTGGAAGAGCTACATCACCCTATCTATGACTCCCAATAAATCTATGTTATTTGTACCCTTGTGGGTCATGAGTCATCCTATTATGGTGCCATTTACTCATATCTTCATGATGGAATTATACCTAAAACCTTTAACCGATCTAAATGCATAAACCTTACCCGAAACACCTCTCACCATTCCTTTATCGCTGGTGATTTGTATAGGAGGGGTCTAGATGGAACACTTCTTAGATGCTTAGAAAAGGAAGAATTTGACCAAGCGTTAGTGGACATCCATGAGGGCATCTGTGGGGGACATTCCAATGGTCTTGCCATGGCCCAAAGGTTGCTTAGGGAAGGGTACTATTGGCCTACGATGCAGATTGATGCAGTAGATTTTGCAAATTCATCTGAAAAGTGTCAAAAACATGGTAACCTAATACATGCTCCAAGCAAGGATCTCATTCCTTCTATATCTCATTGGCCATTTCAGCACTGGGCCTTTGACCTTGTTGGGTAGATTCATCCCAACTCATCAGGTGGACACAAGTTTATTATCACTGCTGCTGATTACTTCACTAAATGGGTAGAAGCTGTCCCACTTTCTATTGTCTCGGACAAGACAATCTCTCTATTCATTCTTAACCATATCATATGTCGATATGGAGTGCCTTTCGAGATTATCACTGACAACGGAGGCCAGTTCAAAAATAAGGACCTTAAACAACTCTGTAAGAAATTCAAGATTAAACAACATTGGTCCTTTATTTACTTCCCGCAAGGAAATGGTCAAGTAGAGGCATCAAACAAAACCATTCTTAAAATTTTGCATAGAATAGTTTTTAAGAATGGTAGAGATTGGCACTTACAGATAAATTTGGCTTTGTGGGCCTATAGAATGAGTATTCATACTCCTACTGGGGCTACTCCTTTTTCCCTTGCATATGGAGATGAAGTAGTGTTACCTTTGGAGGTTGAGTTTCCTTCACTTAGCGTTTCCCTCAAAGGTCTAGTTATAGATGAAGACTATCACGCCATGAGACTTCAAGAGTTAGAACTTCTAGATGAGAAACGTCAAGTATCATTTGACCATATGAGGGTTTATCAAAAGTGCATGTCCAAAGCCTTCAATAAAAAGTTTCGCCCTAGAGAATTCCAAGTAGGAGATCTTGTCCTACGTGAAAATCCCAAGAATCAACATCATAGAGATCAAAAAGGAAAATTTGAACCTAATTGGCTAGGACCTTACATCATTACAACATCTTTTGGGACAGGTGCTTATTTACTGTCTATAGCAGAGGGAGAGCAGCTCCCTAATCCTATTAATGTCTTGCACCTGAAGAAGTTCTATCCATGATGCCCATTTTGTTTGGGGGCATCCTTTGTACATAATTATTGATCCAAAAAAAAAATCCAAAAAAATAATCCAAAAAAATGATATATTGTCAAAAATTCTAAAAATCAGAAAATGTCCTGAAAAAATGATCATCTTAGTGAAAACCTAGCAATAGGCGCTTTAATGTATCTCCAAAAAAATTATATATTCCAAAAATACAAAAAAAAAATCAAAAATTCAAAAAATTCACAAAAATAGAAAAAGTGCCTTGGTGAAAACCTGGAAACAGGCGCCTTGTTAGCAAAAATTCAAAAAAATTATAAAAAGTCCTGGAAAAAAGAAGAAAAAAAAGGAAAAAATAAAAAAATTGTAATAAAATCCAAGTGGATAAAACCTGGAAATGGGCGCTACTTGAGGCCTTTGCACCCCTGTTTCTTAGCGCGTGTCCTTGACACTTAGCCTTTCTCCATCATGCCTTGTCCTTGTTGCCTCAGTCTGGAATTGGTCTTTGTCTTTGTCTAGGGGGCATAAATGTGTTAGCTTAGGTCTCTTGGATGCATTAGTCTTTAGGACACCTCTCAAATGGTGTTTTTCAACACCACTCCAACTTTGTTTTTCAACAAATCCTATCATTTGTTCCGCTTGGGGCAACCTTGCTTGAGATTATTATCTCGGACATGTCAATTACTTATTTACAATGGTGTTGACCTTGTTCTTTTTGCAATCAGCTTATCTTTGTTCTGATGTCAATTACTTTTTTACAACGGTGTTGATGTCTGTGTTTTTGTGATCCCAAATCGATCTCACACTTCAACTGCATTCTTTGACTATATGTATTTCTAGAATGATCACACATTAGTCAAAGAGGGGCAAATATATGCACCCTAAAATGGTCGCCTAGACTATGGGCCCAATTTATCATTTTATCAATTTATCAAATTCCTCAATCAATAGTTTGGAACATTTTCAATTCAAATCAATTTTCTTGATCAAATTGTAATTAATTCAATTATTTCAATATTTCCTAAGGTTTGATCATTTCATCAATAATCTTATTTAATTAAAAGAAAACATCCCTTTTAATTAAATGAAATGATCTTATTTAATTAAAATAAATCTTTTAATTAAATGATTTTATCTAATTTAATTAAAATCTCTCTTTTAATTAAATAATATTATCTTATTTAATTAAAAATCTCTATTTTAATTAAATAAAATAGTCTTATTTAATTGAAAGAAAATCCTTCTTTAATTAAATAAAATCCCCACTTAAAGCTCTTTTTTTGATTAAAAAAAGAAAATAAATCAAATAAAAAATAAATAAAGGTCTTTTTTTCTCTACATCTTCCTAAGTGGTGGGATTTTTGCCTCTTAATCATAGCCCTTTGATCTTGCCTTTTGAAGATTTAAAGCACATGGATCAACCAAGATTTAATATCCACCGTCTATTGCTCTTTATAAGGAAGCCTCTCCTTCTCATTTGCATAGTAAAAAAACACACACATTCTTTAGTTTATTATTATGCTGCAGGATTGGAGAGCAATTTTGGAGGAGAATTTGAGAACTTGAGTTTGGATATTGCAACTTCTATCTTCTTGTCTTCTTCTCTCATACATTCATGGAATTTCATTTAGATTAATTTTGCATTTGCATTTTAGATTCAATTCATTTTTTTTCCATAGATTAAGCTTGCATATTTCCTTTCATAGATTAATCTTGCATTTGTATTTCCTTTCATAGAATAATCATGCATTGTTATCATATAGCTTAATTTCTTTTCTTACATTGTTATCATATAGAATAGCTTTCATTTGCATGCATACTTGATGATCATGGGGACTAGCATTCTTGTTTTTCCTTTTTGAATCTCTCATTTTATGGTGTACTTGCAGGGGCACAAACTAGGTCAATCTGAGGGCCTCCATCACACACCTTTGCACTCCATGAGTAGAGAGCTATGAGTCACCATTTGAGACCTCATTCTTGAGTGATCTTGGATACAATTATTCATAGAAGTGTGACAAATTTCTAGCACACAAATACTACACTTGAAAATGAAGAACGGGTCAGTACTATAAATGAAGAGATAGAGCATATTGAGAAGAATATAACATGGACATTAGTACCTAGACCAGATGGCAAGAATGTCACTGGTACCAAATAGATATTCAAAAACAAGCTGAATGAGAATGGAGAAGTCACAAGGAACAAAGCAAGAATAGTATGCAAAGGGTATTCACAAGAAGAAGGTATTGACTATGGAGAAACCTTTGCACCCATTTCTAGACTAGAAAGAGTCAGAAATCTACTTGCTTATGCTGCATTCAAAGGATTCAAGGTATACCAAATGGATTTCAAGTCTGCATTTCTAAATGGAATACTAGAAGAATAAGTATACATTGAATAACCAGAAGGGTTTGTTGATCCTAACAAGAGAAACATAGTTTGTAGATTACACAAAGCCTTGTATAGATTGAAACAAGCACCGAGAGCATGGTATGAAAGACTTCACTCCTATCTCATAAGTATTGGTTTTGTAAGAACAAGTGAAATTAGTAATATATAATTAAAAGAAGATACTGATGATAACATTCTGATTGCTAAAATATTTGTTGATGATATCATATTTTGAGGTAATGATATGTTATACAAATCATTTGTTGTTGAAATGAGCAAAGAGTTTGAGATGTCAATGTTTGGGGAGATCAAATTCTTTCTTGTTCTACAAATTCTTCAACAAGATGTAGGCATATACATCACACAATCTAAATACATCAAAGAAGTTCTCAAGATATTCAAGATGGAAGACTCAAAGCCAGTTGGAACACCTATGGTAATCAGATGCAAGATGACAAAGGAAGACAAGTCAACCAAGGTAATTCAAACCCTATATAGATCTATGATTGGAAAACTCATGTATGTTGTACATACTAGACTATATAAAGCACATATAGTTGGAATAGTTGCAAGATTCTCTACTAATCCTAAGGAATCACACATGACTGCTATCAAAATAATTCTGAGATATCTAAAGAATACCAAAGACCATGGATTATGGTATAAAAGAGAAGACAAATTTGAGCTTCAAGTTTATACATATGTTGATTGCCCTTGAAACTTAGATGATAGAAAGAGCACAATAGGCGGAGCATTCTTCATGGGTGACAAACTTGTCACATGGATAAGTAAGAAGCAAGGATGCATCTCACAATCTACTGCAAAAGCATAATTGTTAGTAATAACTGAGAGGGGGTGAATCAGTGGCCTAAAAAATATTCCAATAACCAACCCTTAAAACTTAGTACCACAATATTCTACCTCTAGTTATCTTCAATCCTATAAGATGAATGCCTCCAAATACTTATATCAATTTACTACTGCTCGGAATGCTTTGTAAAACCTTCTACTGTATGTTTACCGAAAAGAAGTCTGTCAATTTACCGAAAGATAGTAAATTATCTAGAGTATACCGATCAATCCAATTAAGTTAAGTGTAATGTAAAATACTAAAGTAATGACTCATAAACAAATTGACACATGGATTGTTAACGTGCAAACCCTTTTAAGGGAAAAACCACTTGGGACCGATAACCCAAAATTTTCACTCTTCTAAAGTGAGCTTGGTGAAGAGCCAACCCTGTTAAAGGTTACAAACACACTGTTAGGTGTGACCTTATTAGAGGATTTAAAAGTTTAGTCTGTCACTTGATATCGGGCATCTTTATGCTACCATCTTTGATCAAACACTCACTTGGCTTGTCAATTGGTATATGGCATCTCATGCTATCTTTATGATCAAACTTTTTGATACTCCTCATGATGTATCTTAATATAGAAAGGATCTTTAAATCTCGCTCGGTTAAGACACTTTCTAAATCAATGGTTAAACTGAAACAGTATGATCTGTTCACATATACAAGTTATACTTGCATATTTTTAGATCTATTGTAATCTCACAAAACTATTCTGATAAATATAACTCTGTTTATACCTTTGCTCAACTTTGATTATTCTTGGTGATGTTGTGCTCTATTCCTCGGTGTCCGCAAAAACATTTAGCTCTTTACTTAGCTTGTTGATCAAGACTGTATGAAGTTGCTCTTCATCATTTTCTCTTCAGCATCCTCTTTTCATTTACTCCCCATACGAATTCATAATGAATTGAGTTATCTCTTTATAGACATGATATCACCGTTGTTAGGTTCTTGATCTTCTTGATCTTGGCGTGATCCACAATTCTCACCAATTAGATTTAAAGAAAAACTCCCATTTTATCTCACTAAGATCTTCTTGCCAACTAGACAAAATAGGCTTAAATCTATTACTTATCTCTGGCTTATCTTGTCAATGAAAATAGTGATAACTACCAGTTAACTCTATATTTAGCTCTGCCAGCTAGATGTTTTTTCATTTCTGAGCTCAAGTTAATTTTGGTGTTTAACTTTTTAATAGCGTCAGTCAACACTCCAGTTCTCCTTAGGCTTCTCTGTCGGTTTACACTATGTTTCTAGCTATCGGGTATGCTTGTGATTATGCTCATCAGTAATGCTCATTGGTGTTCTTGCTCAGGCATCACTGTGACTTGACTGTCAGTGATCTCTGTCTGTCAAGTTTCATTGACCGTTAGTGTTTTTAGTCACATTGTGAATACTTATCTTTTATACATTACTGAAAGCATAATTTTTTCTCTTTGATTCTCTGAAGTCTTTGACACTTTGATTATAATCGATTAGATTATATCAAGTTGACATAAATGACAATACAATCTATTAACTGATTTAATGTCTTGCATTATCTTTCTGCATTTCGGTGATCAACTTAACATCTTCAAACATTCAATCAGTTACATGTCATTAATCTCTCTCTTTGGCATTGCTGGCAACATACTACATTATCATACTATACTATCACTAATACAATATGAAATATAAATTTTTATCAAGCTTTTCTAATGTAACTATTACAAATGTCTGGCTCTCAGTAAGCTCAAAAATAATTTCGATTTGTTTCATGCAGAGTAATTGTCTTCAATCTTTGATCCCTTCTCTAGGTAGATGTATCATCTGATATCTCTGTTCTGATATGTGCTCTGCCTTGACTGTTCCTTTTCTTGATAATGTCTTTTTCCTTTGACAACAATCTTTCTCTTTTTGTCTGAACTCTCCCCCTTTGTTACTTCTCTCCCTTAGATGGATATTTCATATGTAATAAATTTCTCCCTTAGAATATTGATTAACTCTTCCTTTCTGATTCTTAGGAATTTATTTTCATGGATAATGATATAATCTCTCCCTTTATCATATCTTTCCTTTATGTGATATGGAATCATCTCTCCTTTTGAAAATGAGATCATCTCTCCTTGTGTATGATAAGGAAAATCTCCCTGATGATAATTCTCCCTTATGATAATGAGATATTTCTCTTCCTTTGACAACAATGCCAAACAAAAATACTTCTCCTTGATTTATCATCTATATCATGTTCCATCCCTTTTCATAATATATTCCTTGAATTTTCCTATCCATCAACAATATAATGTTCTAATTTTTGGTGCAGATATGTACCTTGCAATGTATAGATATATTTGTTGCTGTCCATCTCAGTGTTTGCATCAACATGACTGATCTTTAGATTTGGTATAGGTTGATGCAACCTCTTAGTCAGCTTACTGACCAATAGACAAGGGTTGAACCCCTAGTCTCTATCTTAGGCACTCAAATGTATCCTTTGGTAATGGCTTGGTAAATATGTTAGCTAACTATTCCTTTGATTGAACATATTCCGGTGTCACTTATTTTTCTTTCACTTGTTCCCTTAGATAGTGATACTTGATAGCAATATGCTTAGTCTTAGCATGCATGACTGGATTCTTAGAAATGTTTATTGCACTGGTGTTATCACAGTAGATAATTACTAGGTCAAGAATCTTCATATTCATACCTTCCAACAATTGTGATAAAACTAATGCAATAAACATATCAAAGAACCTTGTCATGCATGCTAAGACTAAGCATATTGCTATCAAGTATCATTACTTAAGAGAACAAGTGCAAGAGAAAGAGGTGATACTGGAATATGTTTAATCCAAGGAACAATTAGCAGATATATTCACAAAGCCATTGCCTAAAGATACATTTGAGTATCTGAGAAAGAGACTAGGGGTCCGACCCTTGTCTATTGGTCACTAAGCTGACTAGGAGGCTACATCAATCTACACATAATCAAAAAAATCATTCATGTTGATGCAAGAAAAGAGATGGACTGCAAAGATATATCAATACACAACAAGGTACTTATCTACACCGAACACCAGAGAAAAATGGTGGCTAGAACATAGCTAAATTATTGATGGAAAGGAAATTCAAGGAATATATTATAAAAATAGATAGAGATATAGTTTGGCATTGTTGTCAAAGGGAGAGATTATATCCATATAAAATATCTATAAGAAGTATTCAAAAGGAGAGATATACTTAATGAATATGGAGAGAAGTATTCAATGAAAAATATTGTTGTCAAAGGAAAAAGAGATATGAATAGAAATATCCATCAAGGAGAGGAGCAGTCAAAGGGAGAGAAAACATCAAAGAAATATTCAAAGAAACATCCATCTAAGGGAGAGAATTGGAAAATTTAACACTACATATCTATCCAAAAAAGGGAGAGACAAAATCAGAAGTTGCTACATCTATCCAGTGAAGGGAATAAAGAATGAAGGAAGTACTTTGCAAGAATAAAATCTAAGCTACAAGAGCTTACCGAGAGTCAGATATTTGTATTAGTTATAGAACAAAAAGTTTGGTAGAAATTGTGAAACTACAACAGATATATTTCATATGTATTAGTAGTATGTTGCCATCAATGCCAAAGGGAGAGATTGATGAACTATAACTGATTGAATGATTGAAGATGTTAAGTTGATGATCACCGACCTGCAGGAAGTTAATGCAAGACATTAAATCAATTAATGTATTGTATTATCATTGATGTCAACTTGATATAATCTGATTGGTCATATAAATATTGTCAAAGACTTCAAAGAATGAAAGAGATAAAGGTTATGTTATTAGTAATGCATAAAAGTTTAGTATACTCCAAGTGACAACAAACACCAATAGACAGTGCACACCGACGGATAAATAACCCCGAGAAGAGTCATAGTGTAAACCAAGATACCCGAGAAAGCATTACCGAGAAAAACCAAAGTGATACCCAAGTAGAACTAAAGGTCACAATGTTGCTCGACAGACAGACAACCCCAACGGATAGAGATGCCCAAGGACAACTGAAGTCAAGACTGAGCAAATAAGGAGTTGAACACCGATCATAATTGAAGTTCAGAAATGACAAAATACTTATCTAACAGGAGCTAAATATAGAGTTAACTGATTGATTACTTTGTTTTCATCGACCAGTTAAAAGCTAAAGACAAGAAGGAGATTTAAAGCATGTTTTATTTCAGTTGTCGAGAAGTAATCTATAGGATAAAACTAAAGCAAGATTTAAAGCAAGAATGGCGAGATTTGTGGATCAAGTCAAGAAAAATAAAGACAAGGACTTAGAAATGATGAAATCATGTATATAAAAGAGACAAGATAATCATTAAAAAATAGGGAGGATGTCGAAGAGAATTCTGGTGAAGATAAGAAGTCTTCATATAGATCTGATCATACAAGCTGAAGAACAGTGCTAATATTTCTGCAGACACCGAGCAACAAAGAAGCAACAACATTCACCGAGAAGAAATAAGTGGAGCAAAGGAATTGAAGAGAACATTAATCAGAAGAGGTATTATGAGCTTACAATAGATCTAAACATCTATAAGATTAAGTTGTATTTATGAATAGATCATATATTGTTTCAGTTTAACCATTGATTCAGAAAATCTCTTAATATAGTAGGCTTAACCATCCTTTATATATTGAGATACATCCCAAGGAGTATCAAAAGGTTTCTCATGTTGACAACATAGTGAATTCTAGATGTCAAATGACAAATTATTACTGATAAATCCTCTTACAAGGTTGCACTTAATAGTGTGTTTGTAACCTTTAACAGGGTTGTGTCTTCACCGAGCTCACTTCAGAAGAGTGAAAATTTTGGGTTAGCAGTCCCAAGTGGGTTTTCCCCTAATAGGGTTTCCACATTAAAAAATCCATGTGTCAAATGTGTATATGGTTCATTGCTTTGATGTATTTCTTTACACATTACTAAAACATGATTGATCGGTAAACACTAAGTTATTTATTGTATTTCAGTAAAGGTTAAGAAAAGATAGACTGATATTTGGTAAAGCTTAAGGAAAGGATAAAAGTATAATCACTGAGCAGTATACACATGTTATATTTGGTAAAGGCATACATCTTCTAGGACTGAAAATAAATAGAGGTTTTATATTTTTGATATAAAGTTTTGGTTGATTTATTGGATTAATTTTTGAGGCCACTGATTCACCCCCCCTATCAATTATTCTAACAGATAGTTGTTGCTTATTTTTTGCAGTTTGAAAAGTGTCAGCCATAGCTTTAATACAGGAAGGGGAAAATGCAAAATGAGTTATGTGGGTTATCTAAATTTGAGTTTTTCACGATTGGAAGGGAGTGTTTCTTTGTTTGAGTGCTAAGGATGGAGCTTGCTGAGGCTATAGAGGGATTTTAATGTAACAAGAAGGGGTTAGACCAAGCCATGTTGCAAGAGATATACAAGGACCATGGTTGTGAACCAGTTGATAGTACATTTTGTAATCAAAGAGATACTAAAATTGCCTTCCGTAACTAAAGAGATACTGAAAGATCTAGAATTTACTAAAAACTCTCTCCATAGCTTGAATATGCCTCTAATATCTATGTAGACACAAAATATGGGACTTTGGAGCGATTTGTTTCTCCTTGTGTTGTATTTTCAAAGTCATCTACCACGAGGGAAGATGTGAGAATTTTGACTCGTGGCATTTTATGCCTCAAAAACCACCCATGTGCAATAATGGCATGGCTCACAAGCCTGGTTGGATCATAGGCCTCATAATAATAAGCAATGTATGACCTCCTCTAGATTCACTTGAGGACACAAACAAAGGTAACAACCTTCATTTGGAGAATATGTTCTATCATTGGCTAGTGGTAGTTGGTAACAAAATATAAAAGTGATACCCTGACATGTAGCTTGTTGCATTCCTTGTGTCTATAAAAGGAATATCAAGGCCTATCTTATAGGTTCTGGAAAATATTTGTACAGGAACAAGTAGAATAGTTTATGTAATAGGTCTTTTTGCACAAATAGGAATGACAAAGTCTTGTATTAAATGAAATGTTGATGAACTATAATTGATTGAATGTTTGAAGATGTTAATTTGATGATCATAGTGACATAAGAAAGTTTATGCAAGACATTAAATCAGTTAATGTATTGTATTGTTATTGATGTCAACTTGATATAATTTGTATGGTCATGGACATACTGCCAAAGACTTCAAAGAATCGATGAATCAAAGACTATGCTATCAATAATTCATATAATTCAAGTATTCACAAAGTGACTGTATACACTAACAAAGTGCACACCGACGGTTAGAGTAAATCAATGAGAGAAAAGTCACAATGTGAACCGATGAGCAAATGCACAACATTACCGATGAGAAAAGTCATAGTGTTTCCCAACGAGAAAAGCACAGAGTAACCTGACAGATAGAATTATAGTGTTGCTCGATGGACGGAGATCCTAAAGACAACTGAAGTCACACAGATGGAATAGTCAGTTATCACTGATGACTAACTAAAGTATTAACTGACAGAACAGAGAGTTCAGAAATGACAAAATGCTTAGCTGTCAAGAGCTAAAAATAGACTTAACTGATACTTATCATTATTTTAATCCACAAAATAAATTCAGAGATAAGTAAAGGATTTAAAGCTTCTTTGTCCAGTTGGAAAGAAGATCTCAACGAGATAAAACTGTATTTTTGCTTTAAATCTAATTGGCAAGAATTGTGGATCACGCCAAGATCAAGAAAATCAAGAACCTAGAAATGGTGATATCATGTCTATAAAGAGAACCTAATTCATTACAAAGGTGGTGAAGGGGAGTGAAAAGAGAAAAGATGCTGAAGAGATTATGAAGGAGAAGAAAGTCTTCATTCAGACTTGATCAATCAAGCCGAGGAAAGAGCTAAATTTTGCAGACACCGACGAACAGTGATACAACACCATAGAGCATAACAGTGTGGAGAAAAGGTATTGAATTGATAATATTGATTAGAAAGGTAATGTACTTAAAATAGATCTGAAAATCTAAAATTCAAGTTGTATATGTGAATAGATCAATTTACTATTTCAGTTTAACCATTGAAGCCTCAAGTCTCTTAACCGAGCAGGACTTAAAAGTCTTTTGTAATTGAGATACATCCCAAGGAGTATCAAAAAGTTTGATCAAGGATGGTAGCATTAGATTCCAGATACTAAGTGATAAACTATCTATTTAAATCCTCTAACAAGGTCACACCTAACAATGTGCTTGTAACCTTTAACAAGGTTGGCTCTTAACCGAGCTCACTTCAGAAGAGTGAAAATTTGGGGTACTGGTCCCAAAGGTTTTTCCATTAACAAGGTTTACACATTAAAAATCCATGTGTTAATGTGTCTATGAGTCATTACTTTATTATTTTTCACTTCACTTAAGTAAATCTGGATTGATCGGTATACACTAGTTATTTACTGTATTTCAGTAAATAGAAAGATTGCTTATCGGTAAACATACAGAAGAAGGTTTACAAAGAATTACGACAAGTAGTAATTTGATATAAGTATTTCAAGGCATTCATCTTATAGGACTTAATATAACTAGAGGCTTGAAAGTGGTAATAAGTTTTAAAGGGTTGATTTAGGATTAATTTTTAAGGCCACTGATTCAACCCCCCCTCTCAGTTATTACTAACAATTGGTATCAAAGCTTGTGTGCTTAGAAATGGAGTTTAACAGCTCAAGCTAAAGATCACAAGATGAACAGATGAAATGTGCCCAAGTTGAACAAAAACAACTTTTCTTCATGGCAAAGTAGAATAAGAATCCACTTATCAGGTATTGGAAATGATGTTACTCAATACCTAGATACTGAATATGTGTTGCCCACAGGAGCACCCACAGTTGAACAAATGAGAGAGAAGCATGAACACAACTGCATGATGATAGAGCTTGCTTCCTCACTCTCCGGTGCTGAATTTGAAGATGTCAAAACATGCACAACTGCAAAGCAGATGTAGGACAAATTGAAGCTTGTACATGGTGGTGATAAAAATGTTCTGAGAGCCAAGGCAAAAAGCCTTAGAGGAAAGTTTGATGATCTCAGAATGAAAGAAGGTGAAAACATCACAAAGTACATCACAAGAATCAAAGAGGTAGTCAATGCAATTCGAGGAGTTGGAGGTGTACTAGATGAAGATACAGTGGTAAGTAAAATTCTAAGAGCCTTACTGCCTACTTATGCTATTAGAGTATCTGCCAGACAAAAAATGAGAGCAGTAGCAAATAGAAATGTTACTCTAGATAGTTTTATTGGAAGACTGATTTCATTTGAGATGAACAACTTTGATAATAGTGTCTTACCAAACAATGAGTCTGCATTCAAATCTTCTTTGAGAATAAGTAAATCAAGTCATAAACACACTATGAGAAAAGATAGTGATAGTGAAAGTGAAGAAGAAGATCTTGATGAAATTGAAGAACTTATGGAAAGAAGAATGTAGAGAGGCAAAGGTAATACAAAGGTAAATTACCACCTTTTTGTTTTAATTGTAAAGAGATTAGAAACTTTGCTGCAAGATGTCCTAATAGAAGAAAAGATGACAGAAGTAATGACATGTCATTTGAAAAGAAGTTTGACAGAGGTGATTATAGAAGCAACCAACAATCAGAAAGAAGAGACACCCAAGACTACAAGGACAAAGTAAAGAAGGCCAATTACCTAGCTAAATGCAAAGATGAAGATACTGACACCGAATCTGATGAAGACATCGAGATGGTGTTTCTGGCAGTAAAAGATGATTTAGATGATGATGCAGAAAGGTATGTAGAAACTACACTAATATCTAAAGTTAGTAAAAATGACATCTGGATCATAGATAGTGGCTGCACTCACCATATGATCGGTGACAAATTTTTTTTTGATACTTTTGAATACTATATTGGTGGTTTAGTAAGAATGGGTAATGATACACCTTGTCCAGTTGAAGGTAAATGAACTATAATGTTGAATAACCTGATAAAATGTGAAAATGCTTATTGGGTGAAAGGATTGAATTATAATCTATTGAGTGTTTCTCAGTTGAATAATTCAGGTCACAGAGTAGCATTTGAAAATAATAAGGCAAATATATTCAATAAATCAGGAAGTCTGATTGGTACCAGTGAGTAGACAAAAGGTAACTTATTCTATCTAAATGATACTAACACCACTTGCTTAATGACTAGAAACAAAGACATATGGTTGTGGCACAAAAGATTGTGTCATGTAAACTTTGACAACATGATAAAAATAAGAAAAAAGAGAAATGTAAGAGGCTTACCAACGATGATTAAGCCAGACAATATCATGTGCAAAAATTGTCAAAAAGGTAAGATGAAAAATTATAGTTTCAAAAGAAAAACCCATGCATCTGATGCCATTCTAGAATTATTCCATACCGATCTATGTGGACCCATGAGAACAAAAAGTTATTATGTTGATAGATATTTTATTCTCTTTGTTGATGATTACTCTAGAATGACGACAGTAATATTTCTAAAAGATAAATCTGAAGCATTCAAGACGTTTAAATGGTACAAAGCAATGGTAGAAAAACAAAGTGGTAAGGAATTGAAATTCTTAAGGTCAGATAAAGGAGGGGAATTTATTTAAGATGAATTCACTAACTTTTGTAATGAGCATGGAATCAAAAGATAAGTCTCTGCACCAAGAACACCACAATAAAATGGAATTGTTGAAAGAAGGAATAGATCCATTGTTGATTGTGCAAGGACACTGATGATAGAGAAAGGCATCACCCAAATCTTCTGGAGGGAAGTTGTTAGTACTGCTATTTACACATTGAATAGAGTACAATTGAAGAAAGACACCAAGAAGACACCTTATGAGCTATGGTATGGTTACAAACCCAATGTAAGTTACTTCAAAAATTTTGGTAGTCAATGTTATATCTTAAAAGATGATATAAATGAAAAGATTGACTCTAAAAGTGATGAAGGAATCTTTCTAGGGTATTCCACCAAGAGCAAGGCTTATAAATGTCTCAATAAAGCCTCTAAGAAAATGGTTGAAAGTGCAAATGTAAAGATAAATGAATTTGCAGAGAAGAATGAAAAGGAAAGCACAAAAGAACTAGAGGACTACAATAGGTTTGTTTACAATGAAGAACCTAACACTCTACCTGAGCAACAATGTATAGCTCTCGAGCAACAGATTATTACACCTGAGCATCAGGCTGCAAATATCAACAATCAAGAAATTGCTCAAGATGATGTACCAAGCGATGGAGATCAAAATGGACACAATGATGATCAAGCTAATAGACAAAGAAATGAACCTATGCTTGCCAGATATGTCATAAGGAACCATCCACACAACCAGATCATTGGAGACAAGAAGGTTAGTATGAGAACCAAAAGTAAGTCTCTAAACACAAGATGTCTTATATGTAATTTTGAGCCAAAATTTGTCAATGTTGCACTTGATAATGATGAATGGAATAGTGCTATGAATGAGGAAATTGCGTAGATTGAGAAAAAAAAGACATGGACACTTGTATCGAGACTGGATGACAAGAATGTCATTGGTACAAAATGGATATTCAGGAATAAACTGAATGAGAATAGAGAAGTCACCAAAAATAAAGTAAGACTAGTATGCAAGGGGTATGCACAAGAAGAAGGGATTCTATGGAGAGACCTTTACACATGTTTCTAGGCTAGAAGGAGTGAGAATATTACTTGCTTATGTTGCATGTAAAGGATTCAACGTATACCAAATAGATGTCAAGTTTGCATTCCTAAATGGAATATTTGAAGAAGAGGTATACATTGAACAACCAGAAGGGTTTGTTGATCCAGACAAGATGAACATGGTATGTAGACTACAAAAATCCTTGTATGGATTGAAACAAGCACCCCAAGCCTAGTATGAAAGACTTCATTCCTATCTCATAAGTATTGGATTTGTAAGGACTAGTGAAAACAATAATCTTTATTTGAAGGAAGATACTGATGCTAACATTTTGATTGCTGAGACATCATATTTGGAGGTAATGATATGCTATAAAAATCATTTGCAATTGAAATGAGCAAAGAGTTTGAGATATCTATGTTTGGAGAGATCAAGTTGATGATATGTAACTGATTAAATTTTTGATAATGTTAAGTTGAAGATAATGCAGGTCATTAAATCAATTAATGGATTGTATTGTCATTGATGTCAACTTGATATCATCTATAAGGTCATGTACATAATGCCAAAGACTTTAGAGAACCAAAGGAACCAAATTTATGCTTTCAACAATATATAAAAGTCATGTATTCGCTAAGTGACAAACGACACTGACGGAGTGCACACCGACGAACAGAGCAAAGAAGAACAGTCACCGTGATACCTGATGATCAGAAGCATAGTGTTGCCCAACAAATCAAAAACATAGAATGCCCGATGAGTTAAATTCTAGTGATGCCCGATGGACAGAGATCACGAAGCTAACTAGATTCTCACCGATGGATCAGTCAGTTGTCTCCGACAACTAACTGCAGTGGTGACTGATAGATTAGAGAGTTTAGAAAATGACAAAATATCTAGCTGGCAGAGCTAAATATAGACTTAACTGGTTGTCTACTTTGTTTTATTTGACCAGAGTTAAGTGATTGATTTAAAGATGATTTGTATAGTTGGAAAGAAGATATCTATGAGACAAATCAGGAGTTATGCTTTAAATCTAATTGGCTGGATTGTTTATCACGCCAAGAATCAAGAACCAAGAAAAAATGAATATTATGTCTATATAAGAGACAAGCTTAATTCATTTACGAATGGGATTAAGGGGAGTGAATAGAAAGAGGATGTTGAAGAGAAGCTGATGAAGAACAAATTCATGCAGTGCTAATCAAACAAGCTAAAGGAGAGCTAAGGAATTCTATAGACAACTGACAAACAATGAGCATAACACCATAGAGAAGAAAGTGTGGAGCACAAGGATTGAATTGATACATTGGTGAGAGAGGTAATGTACTTAAATAGATCTGAAAATATGCAATTCAAGTTACAATATGAACAGGTCATAGTGTTTCAGTTTAACCATTGAAGCATCAAGTCTCTTAACCAAGCAAGACTTAACAATCTTCTATATATTGAGGTACATCTCAAGGAGTGCCAAAAAGGTTGATTCATAAAAATAGCATTGGACTTGCCCGATACCTATTGATAGTCTAAGAAGGAGGCTGATTCAAGGATGGTAGCAATAGATGCCCAATACTAAGTGACAACCTCTATGTATAAAATTCTCTAACAAGGTCACACTTAACAATGTGTTTGTAACCTTTAATAGGGTTGGCTCCTAATATGGCTCACTTCAAAAGAGTGAAAATTTGGGGTACCGGTCCCAGTGGTTTTTCCCTTAATAGAGTTTCCATGTTAAAATTCATGTGTTATGTGTGTATAATTCATTTCTTTACTATTTTGCATCTTACATAGCTGACTTTGGATTGATCGGTATACTCTGCTTATTTACTGAGTTTCAGTAAATAGTTATATTGCTTATCAGTAATCAAGAAAGAATAAGGATTGACAAAGAAAACTGATTGACAGTTAATAATTATTAGTATTTCATGGCATGCATCTTGTAGGGACATAATAATATGAGATTTATTGATTGGTGGTTAAGTTTGAAGGATAAATTTTTGAGGCCACTGATTCACCCCCCCTCTCAGTTATTACTAACAGAAGTTCTTTCTTGGTCTACAGATCATGCAACAAGATGAAGGTATTTTCATTACACAATCCAAATACATCAAGGAAGTGCTAAAAATATTCAAGATGGTTGATTCCAAACCAGTTGGAGCACCAATGGCAACTAGATGTAAGCTGACAAAGGAGGAAAAGTCATCAGAGGTAAATCAGACTTTGTATAGATCAATGATTGGTAAACTCATGTATGTTGTACATACTAGACTAGATATTGCACATGTAGTAGGAATAGTTGCAAGATTTTCTGCTAACCCTGGGGAATCACATATGACTGCTGTGAAAAGAATCCTAAGATATCTGAATAATATCAAGGAATATGGCTTATGGTATAGAAGAGAAAGAAAATTTGAACTTAAGGTCTTTACCGATGCTGATTGGGATAGAAATATTGATGACTGAAAGAGCACAACTGGAGGAGCATTCTTTATGGGTGATAGACTTGTTACATGGATCAGCAAGAAGCAAGGATGCATCTCTTAGTCTACTGAAAAAGTAGAGTATGTTGTTGCTACTGCAAACTGCTCAAATATTGCATGGATCAAACAATTACTGGAAGGTATGCCTATAAAAATTCTTGAACTAGTAATTATCTATTGTGATAATACCAGTGCAATAAACATTTTTAAGAATCCATTCATGCATGCTAAAACAAAGCATATTGCTATCAAGTATCATTATTTAAGAGAACAAGTTCAAGCAAAGGAGGTGATACTTGAGTATGTGGAATCAAAGGAAGAATTAGCCAATATCTTCACCAAGACACTGCCCAAGGATGCATTTGAGTACTTGAGAAAGAGACTAGGGGTCAGACCCTTGTCTACTGGTAAGTAAGATGACTAGAAGGCTGCATCAACCTACATATTATCATAATATTATTCATGTTGATGCAAGCAAAGAAATGGACTTCAAAGCTAAATCTATACACAACAAGGTATTTATCTACTCCGAGCACCAGAGTTATACTATTGATGGGTTGAGAAATTTAAGGAGTATATTATGGATAGAAAGGATTGTTTGGCACTACTATCAAATATTTGTTTGGCATTGCTGTCAAAGGGAGAGATCATATCCATTATCACCTCAGGGAGAGATTATATCCCTCAAGGAGAGATTATATCAAGAGAGATTATATCCATCACATTATCCAAAGGGAGAGATGTAACCAGAAAAGGAGAGTACATACAAAGGAAGAGATTATTGACAAGAGACATCAAATAGAAAAGAAAACAGTGAAAGGGAGAGAGTTTGGCACAGGAAAATAACACATCACATCAGAAGAAGAAAGATTTTACGTCTATCCAGTAAAGGGATTGGAGATAGAGAGAAAGCTACAAGAATCAAATCTAAGCTTATATGAGCTTATCGAGAAACATATATTTGTATCAGTTATAGTACATAAGATTGGTAGTTTGATAAAATTCAACTGTTATATTTCATATTGTATTAGCAGTAATATAATGTGATAATGTAGTGTGTTGCCATCGATGACAAAGGGAGAGATTGATGAACTATAACAGATTGAATGTTTGAAGATGTTAAGTTGATGGTCACAGTGACATAAGCAAGTTTATGCAAGACATTAAATGAGTTAATGTATTGTATTGTCATTGATGTCAACTTGATATAATTTGTATGGTCATGGACATATTGCCAAAGACTTCAAAGAACCGATGAATCAAAGACTATGCTATCAGTAATGCATATAAGTCAAGCATTCACAAAGTGACTGTATACACTAACGGAGTACACACCGATGGTCAAAGTAAATCAACAAGAGCAAAGTCACAATGTTATCTGACAAGCAAATGCATGAAATTACCAACTAGCAAAGTCATAGTGTTGCCCAAAAAGAAAAGCACAGAGTAACCCGACTGACAGAATTACAGTGTTTCCCAATGGATGGAGATTCCGAAGACAACTAAAGTCACACCGACAGAACAATCAGTTATCACCAATGTGTAATACCCCTCTAACCCTAATATAAGTTTTGTGTTTTTGAACGAAGTAATATCTTTCGATGTTTTCTTACAGCTTAAGTTGTTCATGATACTTGTTTGATCTATTCCTATAGTTTGTTTATAATGATTTCATAAACCAGTACCCGAGGATTCTAATATCAGACATACTGTCTAAAGGTATAATTTTTGTATGTATTTATCTCTATGTATGTATTGAGGAGCTTCAAGACCTTTATGAATGTTATATATGAATATATA
>MU224613.1:2166340-2178639 GCA_018584345.1 Thuja plicata
CAGATTATTGTAAGGGATGCCCATGTGGCTTTTGATATTGTAATTCTGAAGTTTTTAATTCCACATTTGTGGAGCCAATAAGAAGCCAATTTTCTGTTCTTGCAAATTTCTGTTGTTTCTCTTTGTTCTGTCGTGTACTTGTGGTATTAAGGGGAGTCCCCTTCATCAGATTCTCATGGCTAAACCTATGGAATTGAAATACATTATAATTCAGGAATCTATACTATCTCAAGTGAATGCAGTTACGCTAATAAAATAGTAATCATGATTAGGAGTTAGTCTGCTCGCCTATGCTGCAGGAATAGTGCACCAGTTCTATTACTAGTGGCTGCAGGAACAACAGGGTTCTATTTACTTCTTAATGAACAAGGAAATAACTTCTAATCTAATAAAATGATTCACTCACCAAGTGGGCCCCCTTGGATGAGTGAATAGAAATGCAATCAAGATAAGAGACTGAAACTCAAATGCTCTATTCATTCATGGAGGAAATGTACTTGGAAAATAAAAATAGTGCTACAATGCCAACTTCTATTCCAGAAATTATATCAACTAGCTCTCTCCTAGGAACTACAAAATTCCACTTATTTAAGGAGAAACTACACTACTACCTAAATATAGGATCACTCCATTAATGAGGATCACTAATGGATAAAAAGTGCTCATAACAGAAATCTCGAACAACAATAGTAGGTCTTCAAGTTCTTCGCAGAATATAGCATGCAGTGGTTCTAGATTTGTGCGCGGTGTTTACTCGAGAACTGAATTGACTCGTTCCTTTGTGAGAGTTTTGTGACACGCCCTTCTTCAACCACTTTACTTAATTCCTTGCTTTATGTTGGTGCTTCTATAGGTAACAACTATTGATGACTCCTTCAACACCATGCTGGAATTCTTGAATGCGCCATGACTTGATTCCTACAAAATGGTTAGCATACATAACTTCCAACACATAAATATATTTTATCATTTTAATACTAAGAAATAAGTGTGAGTTTCCATTCGATATTATTTCACAACATTCGACTACAGGAAGGAGATTACCCATACACATAGCATATGGGAAAGGACTATTTTTTTAGCATGCAACTACTTATATCCTACAACTTCTATCCATCAATTCTAAGAAAAATACATTATATTTTTACCATCCATTTTACCTACTTATGTCCTTACATATAAAATATATAAAAACCATAAGTTTAAAGTCTCTTCTTTGAGAGAAAATTGCTAAAAAAGGAAAGTAAAGACATGGAAAAGATGGCTTTTTGAGAGGCTCATCACAAACTATCTATTTAAATGCTCTAACAAGGTCACACCTAACAACGTGTTTGTAACCTTTAATAGGGTTGGCTCTTAACATAGCTCACTTTAGAAGAGTGAAAATTTGGGGTACCGGTCCCAGTGGTTTTTCCCTTAAAAGGGTTTCCACGTTAAAAATCCATTTGTTAATGTGTATATGAGTCATTACTTTATTGTTTTGCATTTCACTTAAGTAAATCTGGATTGATCCACTAGTTATTTACTGTGTTTCAGTAAATAGAAAGACTGCTTATTGGTAAACATACAGAAGAAGGTTTATAAAGCATTCTGAAAAGTAGTAATTTGATATAAGTATTTCAAGGCATTCATCTTATAGGACTAAATATAACGAGAGGCTTGAAAGTGGTAATAATTTTTAAAGGGTTGATTTAAGGATTAATTTTTGAAGCCACTGATTCACCCCCCCTCTCAGTTATTACTAAAAAATGTATGAATACTTCTGAAGAAATTATTTGAAAATATCATTTGAAGATTGTCTCCTACTCCATTTTCTTCTGTTACATAAGTTTTTTTTTTTAGAATAGCCAAATTTGTCTTCATGATAATTTCATGAATGCATAATGTGTTTACTAGTTTTCTTCAAGGAAATAGTACTAATGGAAAATGCTTTAAATAAATAGCTTGAGTACTAGACATGAATCAAAAAATAAATACGCTTGAAGTAGATAACAAAAAATTAGTTCTTAAAAAACAAACATGAAGTTAATATGTTCTGCCTTGGCCACAAGAACAATCAAAGAACAGAGTTCTAATGGTTGTAGGAACAATCACAGAATAGAGTTCCAATGACTGCAAGAATAGTCAAAGAATAGAGTTCTAATGGTTGCAGGAACAATCATAAGACAAAGTTCCAATGGCTACAGGAACAGTCAAAGAACAAAGATTGAATAGTCACAAAACAAAGTTCTCACCATAGCTTCTAGTTTGTTACCGAGAATGCAAATAATTTACCATGAAATGAACAACACAAAGTAAAATTATTTTAGATTTAATAGAATAAATTATGAAATTTGAATTTGAGTATTTTCAAATGATAAAGAACCACGTGAAGAGTTATATTTTTAATCTTTTGAAAAACATCATTTATTAAGGTGTCAGATGTTGGAATAAAGTGGCTCAAGAACCTAAACCGGATAAAAATATAGTCAGTAATGATGATGAGACATCACATTAATGGTTGGAGTGTGCCGAAAAATTTATAAGTCTCCCACACAAGCCCATTTATCATCATTTTATTCTAAAATTTTTACAAGTCTAGATATTGCATTAATGGTTGGAGTGTGCTGAAAAATTTATAAGTCTCCCACGCAAGCCCATTTTTCGTCATTTTATTCCAAAAAATTTATAAGTCTAGACATTAAATTAATGATTGGAGTGTGCCAAAAAATTTATAATTCTAGACATCACATTAATGATTGGAGTGTGCCAAACACATTATAAATCTCCCGCACAAGCCCATTTATTGCCATTTTATTAATGAAGCAATTTATGCACATAGGTATCCTAAAGGGTGAAAGAAGTATTTTGGTGTATCAGAGATGAAGACTCCTTTCACATTGAGAGAATCTAAACAACTGAATCAATTCTTTGGCCCGATTACGAACAAGTGGCTTGATTGTATGTTTTTGTACAAAGATAAAAGGTTGACAAAGATTGTGCATTTGATTTTGGGTGTCATTTTTATCAACTAAGGAATAGACACAAAAATAATAGAGATGTGTACTCCATGATTTTGGAAATGGGGGTTACAATTAGGAGAATCAACAACAAACATGAGGAGAATAATGGAGGCCATATTTCCTACAAAGTGTTTGGTTGGGTTGTAGTTCATTCTCAAGTGGGCGGTTCTAGGAAAGGGGATGGATTACAATGAATTGATAGAAGATGAGGGTGACGTAGGTTACATTCCATTCATTTGGAGGCTTGATGAGAGGCAGAGAGATAAATGAATCAAGAAAGAAAAGTGTGGATGGGATGCACTTAAAGTGTTTGTTGATTTGATACATGTAGAAGAAAATTTGGAAGAATTGAAGGCCAGGGTAGGGCTCGCTGAAGGCCAGGCTAGGGATCATTGGTTTTAGAGGAGGAGGTCATGGAGGTTAAGGCGTAGGGTTTTGGGAAGGAGGAGGTCATTGAGATTAATGTGTAGGGACGTTACCAGATTTCATGTGGCGTGATACTATAAATGGGAAGATGGATGAACAATGTTTTGAAGATGTTCTGATTCATCTGCTAGAATCCAGGTGACAAGTTTCACAGATGTTTTTATAAATTTTGAAAAGTTCATCAATCTTAGGTGGTTTTTGGTGTGCAGTGTTGTAAGAGGGTAGGGATTCTCATTTTGTAATGAAAACTTTTGATAGCTAATGAACTATTGAAAAATGGATCATTTTGATGGTTTGGGGTAGAAGTTAGGGTGTATAGAATTTTTTTTGTTGGTGGTTAAAAGTAATGTAAGGGTGAACCCACAATAGCAGGTTACGCTTTTTTGCCTAAACAAACATTGAAGTCTACATTTTGAAAAAAATTTCAGATTTAGATGCATATTGTCGTTAAACTGTTTAAAATGGGAAGATGAGGTAAACTAGAGTCTTTTAGGATTTTTTTGTCTAGATTCTAAATTTTTTTTTTCTTTTTTTTTTTTGAACTGATTTGAATGTTTTTTTTTCTCCCACGAAAACTGCTATATTGCTGAAAATGTCATTTTCAAAAAGTTACATTGACTTCATAGTGCATAACTTTTTTTTCTAAAATAGATATCAATGCAATTCTTTCAAATTTGGTTTTTTAACATCCATACGGTGGGCATGCAATTGGTTTGGAAATTTTATCATGATTATTGCATATTTTATGAATGTTTGAAGTAGAGTAAATCATAATTTTGACATACCTTGACTACATAGCTTATAAATTATTGTGTATTTATCAAAATTTAATTTTTTTTGATAGAAATGAGACTCGAAGCCAAAGGGCACTGTTATTTTTCAATTTTTTTTCTCTTTTCTACTATTTTTCATTGAACGTCAAACTTGGAGGTTTTTTTTTTAAAAAAAACCTACATTCGATGCACATCAAAAAACACAGACCTAATTAATTCAAAAACTATCAAATCTATATTCGTTAGAAATCTCATTCAGAGTACTTGTGTGATGCAAAAGGACGTCTCCTTATTCTTCCATTTGAGCCCTATGCTTGAGCCCCGAAGCCATGAGAACTACAGATTTCTATCAACCTTTTCAAATGGCTTATAACCAGGGACTTTCGATAGAAAGTAGTTTCGATTGAAACTATTTAGTTTTGATAGAAACTACTTTCTATCAAAAGTAATTTCATGATTTGGCGTTTGTTAACCATTTACCAAAGTACTTTTGATAGAAAGTTAGCAGTTTCGATAGAAAGTTAGAGATGACTTTTGATAGAAACCTATGTCGGCCTATTGGTGCCATTTCAGGTTCAGAACGATTACATATAAATAAATATATGTTTTCATCATCTTATTAATTCAAAAGATGCAAAATAATTCTCATTTTGGAAAAGGAAGACTTTTGAAATTGAATTTTTTCAAATTTTGTCAAAATTTAGTAGAACAATTTTGCAACTTGTGATGGTAAATAAAAAGAGAAGGCTAAATAAGAGTACACGACATTATTCAGAAGAGACTGAAAAAATACTACATGAAGAAGCTCATGAAATATATTATCATAAGAAACAAGGTACATGTCTATATCTCTTTATCTCTCTCTCTGTCCATATTTTAAGTTGATGGTTATGACTTGTCTTAATGAAACATGTAAGCATGATATTGTAATACCTATTTTGACCTAATTTGATAAAGAAGACCTAATTAGACCTATTAGGAAATAATTATACCTAAGACACTAAACCCTACCTAATTAGACCTAAGACCCTAAACCTTAAACCCTAAACCCTACCTAATTAGATCTAAGACCCTAAACCCTAAACCCTAGAAACTCTACCTACTTATACCTAGATTAGGACATAATTAGACCTAAGCCCTAATTAGACCTAATTATAACCTAATTATCCCTAAGACCTAATGAGATATCTATTAGGACCTATATTAAGACCTAATACATGTGCTTGTAATAGTCCTAAACTAATAGGAACTAAATTATGATGTAATTTTTTATTTAGTAATATGATGTAAGAGTACCCCTTAAGACCAAATAATCAAGACTAATTAGTGCATAAATAATTTAAGACCTAATTAGACCTTTAATATGACTAATTAATACCTAATATGAGTAATAGACCTACTAGTTCCTAATATTAGCAATAGGACCTACTTAGATCCAATTAGACCCTTTAGGACCTAATTAGATCCAATTAGACCCTTTAAGACCTAATTATATCCAATTAGAAGGTATTATGACCTAATTAGATCCAATTATACCATTTAGGACCTAATTAGACCCAATTAGACCTATCAGGACCTCTGATAGGTTATATGACCTCTTAAGTCCCCATTAGACCCACTTAGACCCAATTAGACCCTCGATGATACTTATTAGACCTTATTGTACCTATTAAGACCCACTTAGATCTAATTAGACCATTTAGGACCTAATTAGATCCAATTAGACCCTTTAGGACCTAGTTAGATCTAATTAGACCCATTAGGACCTTATTAGATCCAATTAGACCCTTTAGGACCTAATTAGACCCTTTAGGACCTAATTAGATCCAATCATACCCATTAGGACATAATTAGATCTAACTAGGACCTAATTAGATCCAATCAGACCCATTAGGACCTAATTAGATCTAACTAGGACCTAATTAGACCCTTTCTAACCTAATTAGCCCCTTTAGGACCTAATTAGATCCAATTAGACCCTTTACGACCTAATTATATCCAATTAGACCCTTTAGGACCCAATTAGACCCAATTAGACTCTTTAGGACCAAATTACATCTAATTAGACCCTTTAGGACCTAATTAGATCCAATTAGGACCTAATTAGACCCTTTATAACCTAATTAGACCCTTTAGGACCTAATTAGATCTAATTAGACCCTTTAGGACCTAATTAGATTCAATTAGACCCATTAGGACCTAACTAGATCCAATTAGGACCTAATTAGACCCTTTATAACCTAATTAGACCCTTTAAGACCTAATTAGATCCAATTAGACCCTTTAGGACCTAATTAGATTCAATTAGACCCTTTAGGACCCAATTAGACACAATTAGACCCAGTTAGACCCTTTAGGACCTAATTAGATCCAATTAGACCCTTTAGGATCTAATTAGACCCTTTAGGACCTAATTAGACACAATTAGACCTATTAGGACCTAATTAGACACAATAGGACATATGAAATTTCATTCAGGCTTTTGTTTAAAATAATTATATCTCTGTATACAGGAAATTCTCAAGAAGCACAACCTTATGAAGTTGGAGAAGGGTCATGGCAAGGTCAACAAGCCCAACCTTTGGAAGTTGGAGAAGGGTCATTACAAGGTCAACAAGCTCAACAAGTACAACCTTTAGAATCCCAAACAAGTACACATCTCTATCTTTGACTCTCCCCCACTATCTCAATTTAGTCTCTTTGTGGTTAATTACGCATTTTGGGTCTTTCCCCTTAAGATGAGCTATTAAGATAATTTTTTATTTTTTTTGCAACCCAGTACAAACAACAAATGAGAATGTTATTCTAGCCCAAGATTTGAAGAGCAAAATTAATCGTAAATGAATAGATCATTTAATCAAAATGGATGTGGAAAAATTGAGAGATTATGCTAAACAACCCATAAATACTACTAAGAGGGCATTGAATAAAAGTTCTAAGGAAATAATTGCACAATTTGAGAATCTTGATACACTTGAAAAAACCCAAATATTATCAATTACACTTCTTAAAGATGAGTTAAAAGAGCCATTAAATTTGTTGGGTGTAGATGCAAGCTTGAAAAGGACAAAAATGTCTAACATACAAAAAAGATATGGTTGAAAGTGTTAAGGAAGGTTTGAATTCCATTGGGAAAACAACTAGATCTGTAGATAAGTCCATTTCAAGAAGAGTGATATGGACATCTATTTTAAATAAAAACATGTCTTAAAAAAGACAAATTTCTTCACTTTCATCTCATATCGGGTACAATAGGAAGACACTAGGACATTATTTGAAAAGGAGAATAAATTTGGATGACACTGCATTGGAAGGTAATTGGGAGCTAATGTGTAGAGCTTTACGCTTTGATAGGATTAACAAAACAATTAGGAACTTGGTTACAACATTTTGGACTGATCATACTCATCCTTCACCAAATACAAGAGATGTTATCAAGAAGAGGACTGGGCCTAAGGAGTATTTGCAACACACAAAACACTGGTTGGAAAAAACACAACATGAATTGTATCTCATTTTTTTAATTCAAATCCTAAAATTAAGATTGGACAAACAATGTTTGAAAGATTAAAGCCATATTTTGTAAAGATAAACAAATATTTTGAAAATTGTTGTTGTCGATATCATTTTGAATTTGATCTCTACTATCAAGGGTTTAGAAAGATGATAGAAGAAAGTGATGGCTATCAAAATGCTTTTCTGAAACGTCCAAGCCAATTCATAGCATCAATCTTATGTAACAAATCAATTGATCATGAAATACCTGAAATAGATTGCATAAGAGGAACTTGTCAAACATGCAGGGATTTGGCTAAATTTACTTTGAGATTTGAAGATACTGACATGATGAGGATGGTAAAATGTAAGAGTTATAAGTACATAAAGTCTGAAATGAAAGTTGGGAAAGAGTCAACAAGGTTGGAATATGTAGAGGAGGAGATACATGTTGCAACATTTATGGAGAATTTTCATAAATTGATACAACCATATATGCGTCATGTTTTTTTTGCTAAATGTCAAATATAACAGTTCCAACTACTAAGATAAACTTTTGCAGTTGGAACAGTTTTATCGGTTGTTGAATTTGCAGAAAATTACTCTTTTATTTCTCAAAAACAACTTCAAGAAGAATACTACTATATATAGCAAGTCACTATCATGGTACATATTTCTTATCGACATGCAAAATTAGATTTGGATGGTGTTGAAAGTACATATCAAACATGGGTCATAAAGAAAGAATATCACTTTTACATTAGTGATGATAAAGAGCATGGCATACATTTTGTTGAGCATTGCTTTAAAACATTTTTTGGATATTTGGAAAACAAAGGCATCAAAATTGAAAAGCATTTTGTTTGGTCAGATGGATATGCAACACAATTTAAATCAAAAAGGCTATTTTATGCACTATGTAGATATCATCGATACCAAAGGATACCACATCTTTGGAGTTTCTTTGGTGGACATGGAAAGGGAGAGCATGATGGTACATGAGCCTATATCAAATGTGCTTTTAGAAAGTATCAGCTGGACTATCAAGGATATTTTATAAATAATGCTCATGATGTAGTTGAGTGGTGCAAGATGCATTTTATGGTTCCAACTCAGGATCACACAACATCATGTTTGGATCGATTCATACCATTCAGAGTATTCTAGGATATATCAGGTATAAATGCAAAATCACTTGTTTTGAATTTTAAATTAATGTATGTACTTTAAATTTATTTCAATTAAATTGAAGAACATGGTATATATATATATATATATATATATATATATATATATATATATATATATATATATGATTTTAAGTTGTCTTAAATTTTTACATGTATGTGTATTGTTCAGGTGTTGATAGAAGATCAATCCATGGATGAAAGAGGGTAGAAAAAACAAGATCCCTGCATTCATTATGAGTACAAATAGTGATGTGTGGTCATTGTACACTAGATATTACTCATGCTTTTGTTATGACTGCATTTATGAAAACTATGGTGACTGTATCAACCAAAAATGTGGATATGTTAGTGAATGAAATTTGGTTCCACTAGATGTTACTAATACAAATTATGAAGTTGAGGATGAAAGGTTTGACAACATTCCATTGATTTCAACCGATTATGACCATATTTCAGGTTTGATGAAAATTGCTACATGTCCATGTAAATAGTGCTCACATGTACATATGTTCTTATTTACTATTCAATTTAGATCCACTCTAAGACATATATACAAACTTAGATGTTTAATTTATATTTAGAGACCTCAAATTGAAAACATTTTTTTAGGACATGTTTTTGCAGTAATAACAGAGCCTAGAAATGTGGAATGTGTTAGTTACTATTTATTACGTTGCACCAAGGAGAGGGTGAAGCTAACAAAGAATTAAACAAGTGATGAAATTATATTTCCAATAGGTTAGTAGTGTGCATGTTTGTGTTTAATTTATTACAATTGAGGTTTAACTTACGATGTAATTATGTGCATGTGTTTATGGTTAATTTCACATCTATAGATATATATGTTGTTGAACTTGTATGTGCAGGTTCAGTTGTTGTGAAAGGAACATATTTGAAGCAAATCAAAATATTAAAACATGGGATTAATTTTATTGATTATCAACCTAACAACAAGGTTTATTAGTATAGCCATCTTGTAATTTCCACTATCCTATCTCTTCATCCAGTGATAGGACATGGGGTTTGTAAGTGGAGACTTGATACTGATGACCATGAGAGAATATTAAATTTTATCCAAGAGCGAGCTGAACCACTTGATGTGGTCTAAAATACACATGAAATATTGATATGTACTAAATTTGTCATGGGTGAGACCAGAGGTTTTCTTAGCTCCATTCTTTCCTACCAGTGCCCATGTAGTGAATGTAGCAATTTTTAAAAATTTATAATATCTCAAGAATTTATTCAAGATGTATATTTACCTTAAATTTTTATCTAGTGAATTAATTTTATATTCCAAACATCAATCACTAGATCATGTACACATATATAACACATACATACACATGTTTAAGATCAATGAATCATAGATTGAAAGTACATGTAAATAGGATACATGTACACATGTATATAGAATGACAGTATATCTATGAAATTTTATAATGTGCACATGTATATAGAGTGAAAGTATATTTAACACACATACACATGAAACATCAATCATCTAGATCAAGTATGTAAAGATCAATCAAGATCAAGTACATGTAAAAATAAAACATAAAGATCAATGTACTGTAAGCATGAAACATGTGTTAATAATGTCAAACATAAATCAAAGTGTACAATACATACATGTCAAACATAAATCAAAGTGTACAATACATACATGTCAATCGACTCTAGAGTCTATAAATGAAATAATATAACATCAAAAATATGTATGTATATAATATGTCTAGATCAGATATGAAAGTGCCTAGGACTCATCATGACAAATCCTCACTAAGCGATCATGCCTAGAGTGACTATCATGTTGTGAAGGATGTGAAAATCCCTACAGAGAAAGATAATAAATATATAAATATAAATGTACACATCTTTTTAAGTTTGATAAAATATTACAAGAAAACATATTATAAAGTGTGGAAAAACATGTACTATGTGTACACACATCAATAAATTAAAAATTCACCTGTCCACAACTGATGTCATCATCGAGTGAGTCTCAACGACGTACACAATTAGTTCTCAAAGCAAGAGTAACAAGAGGCATATCCTGGTAGAGAAAAAAGTAAATTTACATGCATCTAGATGAAATATTGCAAATTTAAATAACTTAAATTGTAACATTAAATATATATATAATATGATAATTTATACCCATGTAGATGGTGGCACATGATAGCACTCAGAATCCCTAACCTTGATCCTATCAACCAAGATATCAAGATTTTGCTGCATCTGGTCCAAGCTCATCTTTGCATCTGCAACATGCGTACATTGCACACATCTCTCTAATGATGAATGAAATAGACTAACCAAATGATATAGCATGGAAGTCATATCATCACGTGTCAAAAAATCTAGGTAACTTGTAGTGGTCAATAGGTGGATCCTCAAGAGCACTGCCACTATGGCCATGATCTAGGTGAGAATGATATGGATGGGCATATCTGACACTACCCACACAAGCTCTAACACTCGATATGGGGATATCATGCTCTACTGCTATAAATGCATATGCATCCAATAGATTCTCAGCCAAACTAGACAATGTGACCTGTGTTGTCTCTCTTGTAAGTCCCTCTAGGCTAGAATGTGAAGGGATCCCCACTGCAGTATACATGTCATGTGCGGTCCTGCTAGAGGATGCTCCAACTAACAATCTGGAGTGTCACCAAGACATCAAGTACTGACCAACCTGATCGCTTGATATGGATGCAACAACAGCTACAATATCCCACACACTATCAATCACACCTCAAAGCTGGGTGCTATGGATAACATCATCTGCAATAGGACCCAATGTGTTAGTAATAACTGAGAGGGGGGGGGGTGAATCAGTGGCTTCAAAATTTTTTCATTTAACTTAACCACCAATCAATAAACCTCAGATTATTAAGTACCTTACAATATGCATGCCATGAAATATTAATAACGATTTAACTATCTGTTGATTTTCCTTTTCTGACCTTATTCTCCTTGATTACCGATAAGCAGTAAAAACTATACTCAGTAAATATGCAGAGTATACCGATAAATCCAGAAATGGATATGTGAAATGTAAAATAGTAAAGTAATAAACCATACACACATAACACATGGATTTTAATGTGGAAACCCTGTTAAGGGAAAAAACCACTGGGATAGGTACCCCAAATTTTCACTCTTCTAAAGTGAGCCCTATTAGGAGCCAACCCTATTAAAGGTTACAAACACACTATTAGGTGTGACCTTGTTAGAGGATTTTATACATAGAGGTTGTCACTTATTATCAGACATCTATTTGCTACCATCCTTGAATCAACCTTCTTCTTAGACTGTCAATAGGTATCTGGCAAGTCCAATGCTACTTTCATGAATCAACCTTTTTGGCACTCCTTGGGATGTACCTCAATATATAGAAGACTGTT
>MU224613.1:2231571-2259422 GCA_018584345.1 Thuja plicata
ACATATACATGCATATATATATATATATATATATATATACATGTATATATACACATATACATGCATATATAAATATATACATACATATATACAAATAATATATATTAAAAATAATAAAAAAATGCAAAAAAAAATATAGAATACCTGTTTGAAAGACGTTTGCAAAATAGAGGCCCCACAACATTGCACTTTCAACCCAGCTGAAACAATGAAAATGACTGTTTTGGCAGGTTAAAAATCGCACCCAAAAATCCCTAAATTACTTTCGATCAAAAGTAGGTAAGTACTTTCGATCGAAAGTAGGTAAGTACTTTTGATCGAAAGTACTTACTTACTTTTGATCGAAAGTAATTTAGTACTTTCGATTGAAAGTAACTTACGATCGAAAGTACCTATTTTTGGTACTTTCAATCGTAAGTTACTCACTTGCGATTGAAAGTTCATCCTTATTCTAATCGAAAGTAAGTTTTTTTTTCCTCCGTCGCGCTTTTTGGGGTGAATTCCTTCCTCCAAAAAAGTCCCACTATTGGGTCCCATTCTAAAATTAATGTCTATAATGAATGTTTTATGTACATTTCTAGATAATTAATAAAATAAATTATTATTACCGAGCAAAAAAAAACAAATTATTGAATATATGACTAATATGAAATGTATGAATACTTCTAAATAAATAAATTGAAAATATCATTTTCATATTGAATTAAGGATTTATGATTTCTCTATTGTTCTGTGTTAGCAACTGTGTGAATAATTTTGGGGATCCGTAAAGTAGAGATTTAAACATTTCTTGAATCACTTATATGAATCTGGTAGATTATGTATGATTGTTGTAGATCGAGCATATTATTTCATTGTTACTGTTAATTAGTACAATGTAATAAATTAGGGAAAATATTAAATTCATGTTTATATGTTGCAACAGTTTTAAGAAATAGAAGTGATTATATAAGAATGATGCATGGTTAGATGCAGTTCATGTGTTTGTGTAAGACATTAAAATTTAGAAGAGTGTGCACAATCAATGTTGGGTTCATTTGATATTTGACTTTGTTACCATGGATATGTGGCATTGGTCCTTACTTTACTTCATACTTCTAGTAAGGAAAAACTTATGAAAACAAAGTCATTTTCTGGCTGTGAATGTATAAACACAGTTAACCCCCACCTCTCAACTGAATTCATCAGCATGTTCAGAATATAACTATTTCTGATATGAGCCAGCTTCTATTCTTGTGTTGACTTGTTTACCCGGTTTAAGCTCTTGAAGTGTTTGTTTCAAGGGTTAACATTCGTTGGTTGACCGACCCCCTTTGTTAAAGTTTACATCGTCCGCTGGTTGCCCCATTATGCTCGATTATTTCATTTTTTATATTGTGCGGCCATGTATTTCATAACTCCCTATGCCTAAGTGTTATTAGTTAGTTAAGAGGTTGTGGGTCCCACATGGTGGTGTGGTGTAATTTTTATCCTATCTCTCCGTGTTACTGAGCTATTTCATGTCATTCTAGTTGGCACATAGTGGCATAATGAGAGCTTCTTTCGAGCTCTGCGCGCTACCAGGAAATTTCTTTGTGATTAGGAGTTTGTTGTGACGTGTCATGCAATGGAGTGGTGGGAGTTCATTTCTCATTCACCGCGTCATTGAGCGTTGATGTGGACGGTATGTCAGATGAAAGGTGGATGACTAGTTAGCTTAGATGAAAGGTATTATTTTCATTCAATTAGTGATGATGTGTTAATAAAAGTATGAAATGAGATAAAATTATTGAGTACGGTGGGAGGATTTTGAATCTTTCCAAGTACCATTGATTTATTTGTATCGACGGTTGTGATTTAAACTTGAGTTGTTGTCCATTCTATCTTTAATGGTGCAATAATCATGCTTGAGATCCTACTTGGGATGTGTTTTATCTTTCATTTCATAAAGTCGAGAAGAATTATAGAGAAGATAAATAGTTGTGAGAGTTCAAGTAGCCATTTTTATCATCCAGCACACAAGTCTAACCCCAAAAATTGGCAAATATTAACTTGACCCTTGGTTTACCACCTTGACTTCTCTACAAATTTCTTACAAAAGTGTGAGTTCTTAGAAGAAATTGTAGTGTTTTTGAATTGTTAGAACTAGGTTTCTCTTATAAAAGAATATTTCTATGGATTCATCTTATTCTAGAAACCCTACCTCATAAGTTTTTGCATTAAAAAGAAAAAATAGATGCACCTCTGTGATGACTTAATTGCCCAATGCCCTGGCTCCTCATGGAGTCCAAAAATGACTCCAAATTTCCTAAAATTCAGTGACAAGTATATAGAGGCTAGTGAAGCCTACATGACAGTGAGAGGGCACAATATTTTTTGATATTTCTATATTAAATCATAGATCCCTCAGCCAAATTATAACCCCTGGAAGTTTGGGTTAGCAAAGCTGTTTGTCCCTAATGTTTTTTTTAATGTAGACCTTATTAGGACTTTAGCCAACTATTATAACACTATGACCAGGAAAATTGAATGTCAATCTGGATCTCTAATAACTATCAATAAGGATACAATTTTCAATATCTTTGGCATAGAGGAGGGTGCCAAATATAATATGAAGATTAACCTGGCTGCCCTCAAGCAAGAATATAAGAACTATGAAGAAATGTATAGGAGGTTATGGTTGCCTATTCATAGGCCTAAGGTTAATCATGAGGTGGAAAAGCTCACAAGTTCTAAGGCTCCACCCTACAATGCACAATTGTTTTAGAGATACTATATAATGACTTATTATGCTCCATGTCAGTTGTTTGGATACATGGGAGATGATGAAATGCCAGTGGAATTGACTATTTTTGCCTGTGATATCCAAAATCTACATAACAATAGGTCATTTGATTACTCGTAGTATGTGGCTGAACAAATGCATGAGGCAATATGTGTAATTAAACATAATGAGTCAATGGTTAAATTTAAATGGCATTCATTATAGTTTCATATGCTTCTCTACGAAGGAAATCAGTTTAAAGTATGGAACAATGAACTCCATATCAACCATGTAGGTTACATCGGGAAACCTAAGCCTGTTCAATTGTGGAACAATGTTTGGACCATGAGTACAAAAATGCTTAATACATACACTTTGAAGATTACTTTGTTCAGAGAATATATGATATCATAGGCCCCAAACCTCCCCTAGGATGTCCCCCAAAATAATGAAGTTTTTAAGGCCAAAAGGAAAGGGTGATGCATAGAAAGTCAATCACAATTGGGCAGATTGGTACTTGATGAAGAGATATTCATACATGAGGGTTTATGAATTTGAGGATCAGGTTCATGTCCTACCCCACATTGTTCCAAACATATTAGAAATTTTGGAGTTCATTTGGAAAATATTTGAGGTCACTGACATATTTAGGAAAAAAAAACAAAGCTTCAATCCTCCCTTCACGTCTCAATATTGGAGATTTTGAGATTAGTGGTTTGGAGGGATATGAAGATGCTATCAAAATTATTGACACATATAATATGCCTAAAGAGATAGAGGCTAGACAATTTGATCTTGAGGGATAGCTCTATAAAGATAGAAGCTATCTTAGGATCATATCACCACTCTATCCTGCAAAGGGAGGAACTCTAGAGGAATTTTTCATCCTTTGAGGAGGGTTGCAACAAGGTTGCATTATACAACATGTTGCAGGAAGTTGGGCAGAGGAGATCAAGGGAATTTTGCAATTACCCAGGGGTATTCCCTAATGATTTTAATATGATAAAGAGAATGGATTTGCTTATCCAATATGCAAAGAAGTTACTAAATGATGGTGAAGTTGTTGTTGAACTTAGCCAAGTGCCTGCAACTAGTGGAATTGGAGGTCTAGTCCCTACCATGCGTCTTGGTAGGCAGTCACCTGCACCATTAGCCACCTTGGTTATTTCACAAGATATTGGAAGTACAATAGGGGGTAGGAAGATGATGAAGTGTTACAAGATTCTCAACTTAAGCCCTACCAGCCCATGACTGGTGACAATGATGACATTTTGGAGATTGCAGAGTACTTAACTAAAGATGTGAGGAAAAAAGCTGTTAAGAAATTCATGAGTGATGATGACTTTGTCAATTCTGCAGAATTCAAAATGTTTGTTTACGAAATAAAAGACAAGCAATTGGCACAATAACTGGATCTTATTTATGGCGAGAAGAGAAAGGAGGCCGCATATGCCTTTTGGAAAAATGTCAGGGAAGAGCTAAAAATAATCACCCTAAAAGATGGGAGGAAAAAGTTAAGAGAAGTCGGTTGTTTATTGCTTCCAGGTGTAGACATCTCCACTTGAATTGTGTTTGATAATTTAAGGAGATACGAAAAAATGTGGATTGCACAATCAATGATCAAGGGATGGATACGTTGTGTTTTGGGTCTGAATTTACTAAAAATGAATACCCTTGCCATCTGGTCCTTGTATCCACCTAGTAAAAATCCAATTACCATTGAGAATACACAAGACATCCTTGGCAAGTTTATGATGTACAAGCTAGGGGATTTTTCTTTAGAGGCAATGGGCAATTTAAATATCGATGTTTCTCTTTTCACCAAAGCAAATATTGAAGAGAAAAATAATTTGATAAATAAACCAAAAGATAGGACAAACGAGATAGATGGTCTTGTGAAGACCACTCTGGGAGAGGGTCTCCTATTATAAGATGATTAAAATCTCTATCTTGAAAACATTGATTTGAAATTAGAGAGGGGAAGGAGAGAAGAAGAAGAGAGACAGTTATTTCTTGTGCAACAAGAAAATGTCTCCTTAAAGAAAGAGTTGAAGCTCACAAATTTTAAGCTATCCCATGACTTGATTGAGCAAAACTATAGACAAATGCATCCCCATTTGTGTATAATGTGGCATAGATACCAATCTATCAAAAATGTCATTACTATGAAGAGAAAAGTGGAGTTCAAACTGAATTTTGTGAACAAGGGGTTGTGCAGGATGTTGTCAATTAGGCAGCTTGTTAATGAACATCTTGCAAACAATAGACAAATGCGTCCCCATTTGTGTATAATGTGGCATAGATACCAATCTATCAAAAAGGTCATTACTATGCAGAGAAATGTGGAGTTCAAACTGAATTTTGTGAACAAGGGGTTGTGCAAGATGTTGTCAATTACGCATCATGTATAATGAATTTGTTATTCATTTCTCATTCTTTCTTCTCTCCCTCATACACTCACAAACCCTAACCCTAATTCAGATTTTAGGAGTTGGGTGAAGTTTTACACTTAACCTTATTCTTTTTCTTTCTCTTCCTCTTTCATTTTGAAATCCTAACTCCATTTTTTTGTTCTTGTGCTTCATTTTGTGTTTTGCAGGTCTCATGGAAGCTATGGAGGAAGGATTCACCCAAGTATATAAATAAATAAATACACACACACACATCTGATTTGATTAATAATGTTATTCAAAAAGCAAAACTTAGAGTGTTTTTAATTTATTGGAAGAGATGGGTTAATTTAATATAAATATTTAATGGGTGTTATAGGAGGAATCCTTTTATTAATTTAATTAATTAGACTATTTAGTAAGAGTATGAGGAAGGATAATGATATTAAGTTATTACCAATTAACTTATACACCAATAAAGTTAATGTAGTATGATGAGATTGTAATTAAATAAATTACGATATTATTTTAAATAGGTAAATTAAATTATAGTGAAATTAATGTTACGACTTTCTTAAAGCGAGTAACCTATTTGTCCGTTAGGTTTTAATACCTAAGGGATCAACTTAACTTAATTAGATTAGGTAAGATTAATAATTCTCTTTAAATACTATCTAAAAGAGATATAAAGCTAAATTTTTAATGGAGATATTTAAGTACAAAAATATTAATTATATTAATTGAGGCATAATTAAACCTTAGGAAATGGGTTGACTTAATTAATGTTTATGGAATTTTCCTAACGTTTGCATCTCATTAATAAAATTCATAATACAAGAACAAATCCGAGTCAGATAGATAAACCTTTTTTTAGCATTGACACTTAGTTGAAAACTGCATCAAGTAACCATGTCGAGGGATGTTGACATTGGTCATGATTCCCCTTGACCTCATTCAATTGTTACTTGGATACCCTTAGGAATTTAATAATTCCTTCGAAGATGTAAACTTTGTAGAGAACATAGCAAACACTTAGTAAATACTTAGACTTATTTAACTACTACCTTTGTAGATTAATTTGTTTCAAAAATTTTTTTTAAGAAAAAGTGGAATAACCACTATATATATTATTTATATAAAAACTGGTTCAAGGGTTCAATCAGGAAAGAGCTAGTAAGAAAACTCGATATCCTTGCCCAATACAATATTATAGATACCATGAGCCTGATACAATATGTTTAATACAACATGGGAAGACAGATTTGAACAAAATAAAGTCCCGTATACTACCCCCAAAAAATACATAAGTCGGGTTAAAACAAGTGTATACACCTATACAATATACTTGAAAAAATTGCAATCATCTTTTTTATTTACTCTTCCATGTCGCTGGGACCCCGCACCTCCAAATCCAGTTGTGACCATGGAGACCACCCATAGGCATTCACATTCCATCCATGAACATTAACCCTATCCCGGGCAGATGCATTCCACCCATCATCTTCTGCTGGATGGTCATTTAAGTTGGGTGCTCCTTCAAACTATAGAGCTGACAAAACACTAGTAGGGGAAAAACATGTGCGAGGAGGGAATCTCAAACCAGGAGGTGAGTTTGGATGCTCTAAAAGATCCATGATGGCATAGACTATATTCCTAATTTTCTCAACCAACACTTGGACCATTATTCTTCACGAGGTGTGTAGAGCATACTCAACCAACCAAAAGTTCTGCCACTCCAAAGAGCATTTGATGTTGTCGTAGACCACGAGGTATTCATGATTCTCCAACAAGAGATGATGCAGGAATAGGCCACCAACCAATGAAAGGCCACACCATAGATCATAATTTTGCATAGCCCTCTTCAATGCATTGTCTTGCAGGAAGAAAGGGTTAACCAATTTGTTGGCAAGAATTTACAGAAGCTGCGTTGACTAGAGAAGGTCCATGGTGTTGGACAAGAAGATGCTTACTATCTGTGACGGTTATATAAAATGATTTGTCTAGGGTGAGAGATGTTCTTCTCCTATCACTTTCCTAACTGCCATCTTAATCACCTTTGAGTGGCAGATGAACATTGTCTTTAATGTTACATCATCAATCTGCAACGGTAAATAATCCTCCACAATACTAGGTTGCAACCAAATTCTATAATTCCTAGGCAAAATCTCATGGTGATACGACCCACATTGCAAACATTTTATGCATATATCCAACAACGATGCCATTCTTTCCAAGGTCTAGACTGTAATTCATTCTTGAAAAGGAGACATAGGTTTTTAAAACCACCCAAATTGAGTAAGTTTAGATTGCATTTAATACAAAATCCCTTGCAATCTTATTTTGTATCATTCAACTACACAACTAGACTTCAAATTGATTAATTCACACATGCTACCCTGCGTTGAGGCTTGCAAAATCTGAAATCATTATGCATCACAAGCCATGAGTGCATACAGGGGAAGAGTGATTACATTGGCGGCTCAAACTCCTCATTTGGTTAAGTTGGGAATCCCATTATGTGATGTCACCTATACTTTCATATTAAATCAACCATCAACTATCACATCTGTGTGCCAACATGTGATCCACATTTTGCCCACATCATTTTTTTGTAGGTGCCAACATGGTTCGCAAGCACACTGCATTTGCATCTTCAGTTTCATTTGTTGGGCCACCCATTTGCGCAACCAACAATTTCCCCAGTCAATGTCACTTTGCTGAATTCAAATTTGTGTGAGCTTGCATATCCTTAAGTATCAAATTCTACAAATTATTATCTTTATTAATGATCTCTTCTCGTGTTAATGATGTCATATCTAGCCCATCACAACCCCTATTTTCTAGATAATCATCTATTGCATTACCTTTCTATAGTGTATGAGAAATGTAAGTTTCTTTAAAAGTATCTAGAAGTTGCCATATTTGTTGAAGTATGTATGTTAGTTTCCAGTTATGGGATTCTTGTTTAATGCAAGCATTAATGATGACCATCGAGTCACCTTCTACTTGAATATGTTGAAAGCCTCCCATTTTTTCCAAAACAAGCCCAACAAAGAGTGCATGAGCCTCTTCTATATTATTTGTACCTTGAGGAAGAGGACAAGACTTTATGGCTAGAACATTACCTTGGTGATCTCAAATGCAAGTTCCAATTCCTGGTTTCCCTGGGTTACCTCATGATGACTCATCAAAATTGATTTTGACAGTCCCTTGTAGAAGAGGAATCCAACAAACTGAAGTTTGGTCATGAGATTTTGGAGGTGGGGGATGATGATACCATCCAATAGGGACCTGAATGCCTTTCCATTCGCAGATAATGACACTATCCCAATTTGACATGACTGGATTACATTTTACTTTTGAATGGATAGCATTGATTAATTTTGAGATTGATCTTTCCAAGTCTTTAAGTATAGCTGAGATAGTAGAAGAAACATTTTTGAAAATGATTTTATTACGTTCCCACCAAATTTCCCATATCACCAGTGCCAGAATACATTTCCACAGGCCATAGAATATGGAATTGGTGTACAATTCTGGCCATGACTGAAATAAGTCCCATAACTTATTGGGGAGGGGGGTGAAGTAGTGTAGTTTTCCAAGTACAAACCACCAACATTACTGTGCAAAATGATAGTTTAAAAATAGGTGATCTGCATCTTCAGACACTAAACCACACATTTTGCAATTAAAAGGTTGCAAAATTTGATATTTATGTAACCGGTCACTCATTAGTGCCCTTTTTTTCAATGCAATCCAAGTAAAGAATCCAGCCTTAGGGAGGGTAACATGATTCCAACAGAATGAGAAGGCCTGAGAAGGTTCTGAATTAGCCTCCTTCTTCTAAAAGAGTTTGTATCCTTCTTTAATAGTATATTTTCCATCTTTCCCCTGAGCCCAAAATAGCTTGTCCTCCGATACTGACAAATAGACCACTTTTTATGACAAGATTATTTCCAATCGCTTGATGTCCTGGGGGGATAAGGACAATTCACTTGGGTCTTTACAAATTACTTCCTTAGAGAAAAATCCTATTGTTGAGACATAATCCACTAAGTAATGACCCCATATGTTTTTAGTGGATGAGACAATGTTGTATATTTCTTCTAATTTGTGCAAGGGGGGTGCACCATTCCATGAGTCCCGCCAAAACTGAACTTGCTCCCCATTATTTACTTCCCAAGAGATATAATTTGTTACTATCTCTCTTGTAGAAAGCATGAAATCCCATATGACTGATCCTTTAGGGGGATCTAATATAGTGAAGATTCTTGATGGGCTATTGTTGTCTAGGTACTTCTTTTGCATAATTTGACACTAGATATTCTACGGTTTATTATACATTTGCCATACTAATTTCCAACCAAAGGCTTGATTATATTTTTGCAAGTCATGAACTCCAGCTCCTCCTAGTTGTTTGACCCGTGCCATGTTGTCAAGAGAGACTAATGAGATTTTTCCCCCATTCATATTTCCAGTCCATAAGAATTCTCTCAATAACTTTTGAATTGACTGGATTACTGATGCAGGTGCTTTTAGTACTGATAGGTAATAGTTAGGAATAGCTGATAATGCTATTTTAACAAGTATAATTCTTCCTGATAGTGATATCCACCTTGCTTTCCAAGCCACTATTCTTGATTTGATTTTTTCAATGATGGGCATCCAATAACTTGATTTATTTTCCCCTATGAAAAATGGAATGCCAAGATATACAGATGGTAGGATATCAACTGAAAATCCTAGGATGTTGTTAATCATATTAGAGATAATTTGATTGGTGTTAAAAAATTAGATTTTTGATTTGTGAGGATTAACCTTTTGGCCTGAAGCCAAAGTGTACATGTCCAGAGTTTTCTTAATTATCCTGGCTTCATTTACATTAGATGTTCTAAAGAGAAAATTTTTGTCTGCAAAAAGGGAGCGAGTAACTGATATGTCTCTCTCCCCAATTCTTGCTCCTTGCCAATAACCTAGTGCCTACTATTTTTGAACACGTCTACTGAAAGTCTTAGCCATGAGGATGAAGAGAAATGGTGATAGATGGTCACCTTGTCAAATCCCTTGAGTCGATGAAAATAAACTCGCCGGTACTCCATTAATCAATATTAAAAACCATGCACCCAAAATACAGGATTTAACCCATTTACACCATCCTTTTGCAAAACCAATTTTTTGCAACACTTTAAACAAAAAGATCCAACATAATCTGTCATATGCCTTCATCATATCCAATTTAATGACAAATTTTGAAGATTTATTATTTTTGATTGAATGAAGGGTTTCATGGGCTACTAAAGCCCCTTCCATTGTTTCCTGACCAAGGACAAAGCCTCCTTGTGGCTATGATACAAGACTTGGGATCAGATAGTGCATTCTCAGATATATTGACTTCGTGATTATCTTATAAGTAGTATTGAATAGAGATATCGGCCATAATTCTACAAAGGTTTTTGGTGAATTTGTTTTAGGAATGATAGCTATGTTAGTAGTATTAAAGTATTTAAGTATGGATTTTCTTTTCCTTGATTCTTCTATAACATACAACAGATCCCAGCCAATAAACTCCTAACATGTTTGAAAGAATAGTGCTATAAATCCATCTGGTCTATGCGTTTTATCTAGTGGTAATGAGAAGACTACCTTCCTGAGCTCTTGAACTGTAAAAGGGGCCATTAAACCCATGTTATCAGATTTTGGCACAATTATAGGAATAACATCAAGAAAGTTTAGAAGAAGAGGATCCACTGGACCGGGCCAATTAGGTGGGGCAAGCAGATTTTAAAAAAACCTTATTCCTTCCTCGGTTATGCCTTGTGTATCTGATATTAGATTACCAGTGTCTGCATTATTAATGGATAATATCTGATTTGTTGCTGCTTTCTGTTTAGCTCAAGCATGAAAGTTTTTGTATTCTTATCTCCCTCTCTCAGCCATAATTCATGTGATTTTTGTCTCCAATATTCGTCTTCTCGACTGCATAATTCTTCCCATTCTAATTGTAAAGTTTTTTGACTCTCATAAGTGTCTTTATCCATGCCTTGCTTAATGATCTTATCAAGAATAATTTCCAGTTGTTGTTTAACATTCTCTTTCTCTTTGAAGATATTTTTGAACACCACTTCATTCCATTTTTTGATATGCTTCTTGGTGTACTTCAATTTAGATGCAAATTGATGCATTTTAGTTCCATTATCATGAAGTACACTTTCCCACCATTGTCTGATAAGGGGAAGGAAGGTTGGATGACAAAGCCACATCCTTTCAAATTTAAAGGATGGTTTTTTTTGAACCCCCTGATTCTTCAATGGGAACTCAACTTTCAAGTAAATGGGGAAGAGGTGTCTCCCTGGTCGAGGCATAATTTCAGAGAGGAAAGTGGTATTTGTTAGCTTCCAATATTGAGATATCATAAATCTATCCAATCTGACTGCTATCTTTGCAAAATTATCCCGCTTATTTTTCCAGGTAAATGATCTATTAGTAGGCTCTACATCCACTAAATTGTTATCTGCTACAAAGTTGGAAAAGTCTTGAATGGTTTTCAGTGGGGGACAAATTCCCCCTATCTTTTCAAATGCTTTCAAGATAGCATTGAAATCACCACCCAATATTGTGTGTTGATCAAGTTGAAGTTGAATCAATCGAGTCATGTCCAACCATAGTCTTTATTTATCAAGTGTTGTCATGGGGCCATAGACGTTAATCAATATAAAAGATGTATCAAAAATAATTATCTTTAGAAGTTGCCAATTGTCATTCTGATTTATGATTTTCCTTTGCACTGATCTGGGAACCCATAATACTGCCAAACCTCCCAAGGCATCATTCCCCAGTCTATGTGCTGATTTCCATTTTTTCCATTTCCCAATTGTTCTTTCATAAGTTTCCTATGACATCTTAGTTTCTTGAAGTAATATAATATCTACTTGCATGGAATCAAGCTCTTTCTTAATTCTGCATATTTTTTCATAGGCATTTAAGCCCCTGACATTCCATGAAGCGATCTTCATTGCTGACAAGGAGAACCCTTAGTTCTCCTCGTCAATCTTTTGGTAGGGGTAAACTTCCCATCCAACGTTGATTGCATACCTGGTGCAATCTCTTCATTGATTTTTGTGCCCTTTGGCTTTCTACCCCTCTTCTTGGGCATTAGCTTACCCTGCAATTTTTGACTAGGGGTCTGCTCAATTGATAATGTCATATTATGATCATACTCAGTCAATATAATTTTTTGACCTGAAATATGATCATCCTTCTCTCATTGTTGTTCCTGATCCTCTTGATTTCTGTCGGGCTCTAGATCCATTTCACTGCTAATCTGCACCCATTCCCTTAACTTCTTGGAGTCTTCTATGTCAATTTCACAGATCTCAACTTCATCTGATCTATTATCTTGAGAATTCACATCCATATGCAGGTCATGTAAGAGGTGATGATCATTTCCAATATCCTCTTGTTAATCCTTGTTAACCTCATAGGTTTCTGAGAAGCATCTTTGAGACTCTGTTGGTACCCCACCACTATCCTATTTATAGATTAGCTACACACTATCATATATAAGTTTGGGAATCATCTCTGAATTGTCTTGACTTCCTTGAGCTACATGAACATCTTCTATATCATAAACCTTCTCTTCTTTTCCTGTCAATCTAACAAGAGTTCATTCCTATATTTCTGATTTATGCTTAATTTTTGTTGATTTTGATTTTTGGGTGGATCTTGATTATATTTAGTGTCTTGCTCAACTTCAAAGAGAACACCCTTCTCTTCAACATTTTCATAAATCATTTTGATGACTAACTTCTTAATCATCTACTCCGATAGCTTTTTTGCTTTAAGGTCATCCATAACCTGTTTGCTGAGTGCATCCTACATATTATTTATGATAATCAGTTGGTCATGAAATATTAATTATTGAATAATGTTGTCTATCTCAGAAGAGGATGGCTCTGGTTGTTATCCTATAAGAGATTCTGTTGCTAAGTGGAAGGCTCGTGGGGTATTAATTAGGAAGTTATTTTGCCTTGTCATAATTCTTAGGTAGTGAGAAAATAATTTGATCAAATTGTAGCATGTAAACAGAATCTCCAAGTCAATAGTGATTGTGCTTGATGATACTGGGGTCAATGTTGTATTAATGACCTCAACCTTTTTGTGTCTAGGATTCTGAATAGTTCACTCAACAGGTTTCGAGCGATGATCCTCAAAAACTGTTACCTTTGGCTATGTCACCTTCAAGCACTAGGTGTTGAAGTGTCCTAACTTATGTTGGTACTTGTGGATAGTCTCCTTATCCTGGAATATAATAATTTGGGTCCAAACACCCCATTTTGACTTAATCTTGATCTATTTTGGTATAATTTTTAGAGGATCAAGAAGAACACATATTCTGATGTCACAGTGTGGGTGTTCAAAGGGGATGAAGTCATGTTTGACAAAAATCATGCCAATTTTATTGGCAATAGTTTCAACAATCTCTAGATCTCTATATTCTAAAGGAAAAAAGGTAGTGATATCCAATAAGGGAAAAAACAAGACTCTTGTTGTTCAGGTTTAAAGTTAGGTGTCCATATTCTTGTAAATAAACCCGAGCCTTTGTAGAACCACCCTTTATGTTTGTGGACAATATCTCTTTTTTCCATTGATTCAAACAAAGCTACAAAAAATCCTAGCTCTGATTCTAGTAAAAAGATGTATGCTAATCCGACCCAGTTTTCAAAGGCCCGATCCTGAATATCAAAAAATAATAAATATTTATTAGAGAACTTACCAATTATCACTGAACGCCGTAAGGTTCCAATGTGGTTCTGCAAGGTGCTTTCTGGGAGAGTAATATTTAACCCGGCTTGATAATCATGCTTTAGGTTGGTTGGTTCTATTCTTGGCTGGATTGTACGTTGTGGAGGATCACCCGTTAACCGACTTCCTTGCCCCTGAAAATTCTGAAGCTGCTTTGGTTGCCAAATTTGTTTACGTTTTGTTGGATCAAGGGGCACTCTATTGTATTGCTGATGTGGAGCTTTTTCTGCACAAAGATCTTTTGGGAGGTTATTATTGTCAGGTCCTTCTAACTCTGTGTCAGTCAAATGTCGAGTCTGCAATGGATTCCCAGGGGGGTCCCTTCACAAATATAAAAAATTGGCTGATCCTTGGTTATTCTAAGCAATTTTTTCTTCCCATAGTTTTTGAAATGTGTCAGTCTGGAGTTGTGGGGTTGCATGTGATACCCTGATAAATCCCGCCCAAATTTAGATTTGAATTTTTGAAGCTCTAGAAAAGGTTGTATTTGAGCTTGCGATGGCCTAACTCTCAGGTCTATCTGATTTGAAGATTCCCCATGCTCAAAATTTGAAGTTACTTGAAATGTTACTTCAGGTTTATTGGGATTAGGCAGTTGACCATTATTGGGCATGGTTGCTTTAAACTAAAACCTAGGGTTTACGAAAAAAAATTGTTAGTGTGTTTTACCCTAAATTCTTGGGCATGAAAAAATACGTCCCCATTTGTGTATAATATGGTATAGATACCAATCTATCAAAAAGGTCATTACTATGCAGAGAAAAGTGGTGTTCAAATGAATTTTGTGAACAAGGGGTTGTGCAAGATGTTAATTATGCATCCTTTCAATGAACATCTCGTGAACAATGGTCAATGGGATGAGCTCTTCAAGGAGGCTAATGGTAAAATCCTCAAGATAGGTGAGTTTCTATTGCAACATAACATGTATCATCTACAAATCCAAAAAGCCTATAGGAGATTTACTAGCATTAGGTGTTTGAACCCCCCTCCTTTTATTAAGGACACTAGTGAAGATAAGTCAGAGGAAGAATGGAAGGCATACTTGGATAGTTGTATTTTATTTCTTGCACTCGATAAAGCCTGTATGAGAGAAAATGTGATTAAAGGAATGCAAATACAAATAAAAGCACTCAAAACACATAATCAAACAAGCATATATGATTAGACAATAAGGAAAACATAAAACCAAAATGATGCAAACCCCCTACACCCAATAAGCTCTCCTTGATATTTGGATGTGTCCAAGATTTTAGATGTGTGCTTTGGGATGATTTCTGCATTATGATGGTATGGTTTGATGTTTTGGCTCTCAAAATGACACTATAACAATACTTCAAAGATGGATAATTTGTGAAGAGAAGAGGGTTCCATTTATAGGCAAAGAGGAGGGAAAATGAATGGTTATGATTTGAAATTTTGTGCATGGCCAAGATGCATTTGAGGGAGAGCACATGGATTGTGCTTCTTCAAACTCATAGCCTTGTGATAAGTGTCCAAGATATTTAGTTGAAGATTGAGATTAAGAAAGCAAAGTGTGACTTTTTCTTCCCTATTCTTTATGGTTAGGATTGTGCAAATGATTAGAAAATAGATTAGGATTAATTAGTAGACAAGTGGGATATTTAGGAAAATGCAAGTGGCTGAGGATATTTTGGGTTGAATTTTGAATTTATTTTAATTTAAAATGGAGGAAAGTGGGTGAGGATATTTTGAGTTGAATTTTGAATTCATTTTAATTCAAAATGGAGGAAAGTGGGTGAGGATGTTTTGGGTTGAATTTTTAATTTATTTTAATTCAAAATGGAGGAAAGTGGGTGAGGATATTTTAAATTTTGAATTTATTTTAATTCAAAATAGAGGAGGATTTGGATGAAACAAGCAAAGTGTGACTTTGCTTCTCTAAATATTTATTAAGAAAATGCAAGTGGATGGGGATTATGAGAGGATAAAGATTAATTAAGCAAAATAGGATATTTGCAATTAAAGTAGAATTAAGGGGTGCAAGTGGGATGAGTAGGAATATGCAAGTGGGTGAGGATATTTTGGGTTGAATTTTGAATTTCTTTTAATTCAAAATAGAGGAAAGTGGGGAATTTAATTAAATACATAAGTTTATTTAATTAAATAGATTTTGGACATTAGATAAATTAACTTGATTAATTTATCAAGGGTGAATGGGGTATTTAATTAAATATATAAGTTTATTCAATTAAATAGATTTTGGACATTAGGTAAATTAATTTAATTAATTTATCCAGGGGAATTAGTAAAAATGGAGAAATTAATTAAATAGATAGACTATTTAATTAATAGAGTAACTATACAAGAATATGAATTTGATCATTAATTAAATAAAACATAAATATTTATTTAATTAAATAGGATAACGTTGTTAGATAAGTAAAATTAATTAATTTACCCAAGACTATAGAAGATGAGTAATTAATTAAATGAATTAATTACATTTCATATTTGGATGTCTACATTTTGCCCCTCTTTGACATGGTGTTATGGAGTAGCATCATTTCAAAGAAGATTAAGACATAGAGCTAGGAGCAAGATGATTCGATTAAAAAAGGTGCCCCAGTCATTTAAAAGGGTGACTAGGAGGAAACATGGTGGGAGATGAGGATAAGGATGCCCCCTCGAGAGGACATGCGGGTTTAAGAGAACATGGATGTGCTCTCTAAATGGATGAGAGAAGGCAATCATGTTGAATAAATGATAATGGTAATGCACTGATAAGGTGATATGAGAAGCCAAAAATGGGATAGATGGATGGAATGAATGGATAGTTAGGAATGAAGGAGGGTGGACGATTAAGGATGGGAGGAAAGCTTGAGCAGGAGCACCCTAAAATGGAGTTGTGATGTAGTGAGAACTTAATTTTTTGTAGCATATGATACTATGCACCAGGGTATGATAAACCAAGGTGACATTGTATCAGATATATAGGAATGATACAAAAAATACACAAGAATTGTCCCAACATCATGCCCGAGTCCCAAAGGAAACAGGGTGGATACGATGTCAGGGAACCCACAAGAAAATGATATTTCCCAAGTACACCATGTGACCATGAGGATCACAAGTTGAAAATGCAAGGGTCATATCCAAATGAATGGAAAACAAAAAAGAAGATCAAGATCTTGCCCCAAATTTAATCATTTGTAGTGCACCATGATATTAAATGATCGTGGCAACTTTGGGGAGCTAAAGGAAGGAGCTCGAAAAAAAAAGATAAACAAAGATAAAAAAAAGAAATCAATGCCATAAAAATTGCCCCAAATATATTTTTCCAAAGGGTGAGTGACAGATAGGACTGATGTTCTGATTGAGGAAGGATGCATCTTACAAAGACTGATGACTGGATGAATGTGTGTGGTGCTATTTGGAAAAAAAAGATAGTGAGGGTGATCAGGATGGCATGGATACTCAAAAGATGTTTGGTGAAGTGCCAGCTGGAAAAGGATAAAGATCTCGACAATACGAAACTCAAAAAGGTAGATGCTATGTATGTTATATACAAGGAAGCCTACGCATGGACACACTAAAGAAAACTATACATGACTGAAAAAGGATAAAATGGAGGCTGTATACAACTAATTAGGTACAAAGCTCAAGAATTAGGATAGTAGGTCAATATACAATGTGCATGTGTGATAGTGGAACACCAAGGGAATATAGGTAAGGATGGATATGTGATAGGATGGAAGAAAAGTAAAGATGGAGGGATATCTGCATGGGAATGAAGGAGAATGTGAGTGAAAAAAGGACTTGAAAGATAATGGAAAGGACCTCTACACATGGTGCCTATTTCTAGGTTTTTACTATATGTACTTATCCAAGGCATCTGATTGACAAATTTTCAACATTGGATGCTCTCTCTCTCTCTCTCTCAACTTTTTACCAAGTGGGGTACACTTTTTGACTTAGGCATAGAATCATTTTAGATGAATGATATTTAGGGGGTCATTCAATGGTTCACCCTCTAGAGTTGACAACTGATATGCCCCTGGACCATAGTCTATTATAATTACATAGGGACCAAGCCAATTTAGTTCAAACTTGCCTTGTTTCTCACGGTGGGGTTGTACCTTCTAATTCTCCCTAAGGACCAAATCACCCACTTGAAAGTAGTGAGGACGGGTTTTCTTATTATAACTCCTCTTGAGCCTAATTTTGTATACATCAAGGTTTGTCTCTTTTCATCTAATAGATCTAGCTGTGTAAGATACACCACATGATAATCTTTGTTAGTGACTATATTCTTGAGTGAAAAATGCAGAGATGGCAAGTCGACCTCAATTGGTAAGATGATGTCAACACCATATACCCAAAGAACTATATGCCCAAAGGGCAGGATGGATTTGGAGGTGTCAATCATGACCAAAATCATTGACAACATTTTTGAGGATTTTTAGAATAGTTTTGTTGGTTGCCTCAGCTTGACCATTACCATGGGGATAATATGGGATAGAACAATGGTGATGTATGTGGAAGTGTTCACACAGATCATCCATATGCTGATTTTCAAATGGTGTACCATGATCAGTGAAAATGGTTGAGGGAATTCCAAAGCGGCAAAGGATATGATAGAGGATGAATTTGGATATCTGGACATCAGTAGTGAGGGTCAACGGAATTTCTTCAACCCACTTTGTGAAGAATTCTGTGGAAGTGATAATATACTTGTGTACATTAGAGGAGAGAGGGGTTATCTTACCAACAAGGTCAAAGCCCCAACATGAGAAAGGCCATGGAGGCGCATTGGGTTGTAAGTCTTGTACTGGAGCATGGACAAGATTTGCATGTTGTTGACACGGTATACATTTCTTTACAAAATAACATGCATCATGTTCCATAGTAGGCCAATAGTATCCTTCTTTGAGAAGCTATTTGGCTAAAACCATACCACTCGTGTGGGCACCACAAGTCCCTACGTGAACCTCTTGTAATGCCAGGATGGCCTCATTAGTGTCTAAACATCGAGAGAGTATGTTGTGATAACATTAACGATATAGGGTATTGGCGACAAGGGTATAATGTGATGAACGATGAATAAGGTTTTATCATTGGGTACGATTGAGATGGGGGGATATGATACCATCCTTTAAGTGGGCATAAATGTCAAGGTACCATGGGGACTATGGACCAACCAAGACACATACCATTTTAGGATCAATGGTCTCATAAGAAGGCGTGTGGAGCTTCTCAACTAAGAATTCATACTTTGTAGCATCACGTGGGATCTCAAGAAGGGAGCCAATGGTGGCCATAGCATCAGCTTCTTTGTTTTGTAACCGAGGAACCTGTGTAAACTATAAAGCCTGGAAGTATTGTTTCATTGTGTCTACCATTTCCTTGTATGGTAATAGCTTATCATCTTTTGTTTGGAACTCATCCATGACTTGTTTTATGATAAGTTGTGAATCTCTGAATACCTGCAAATCTATCATGTTCCATTGGATTATTGTCTTAAGACCAGCAAGAAGAACCTCATATTCTATGATGTTGTTGGTACATGAGAATCACAACTTGAATGCCTTGGGGATTAAGTCACCTTGAGGGGTGATAAATAGGATTCCAGCCCTAGACCCATGAGATGTGTATGAACCATCAAAATATAATTTCTAGGGAGGTTGTTCTTCAACCATGCAGAGATGTTCATCAAGAAATTCCATTGTGAGAGGATATAAATATATGAAAGGTGCCCCAACCTATTGATCAACAATGACCTATCCCTTAATTACCTTTTGGTCCACATATTGGATATCAAACTCACTCAAAAACATCACCCATTTAGCCATGCGACCTGTAAGGATAGTGTGAGAAAGTAAGTGTGTGAATTAGCATATAGTGTCAAAGTTTTTGAGTGGAAAAAACCACTGCAAGACATGGCTTTTCCATGGAAAATAATGAATTTAATAACCCACAAGGGTATTATTGATGTAGTAGATGACCCTTTCTTTTCTGTCACCATCTAGTTGAGAAAGAAGTGCCCCCAGCATCATTTTCATAGTTGATATGTATAGGATGAGAGGTTTTCCAGGAATGGATAACATGAGGATTGGTGGATTCACCAAATATTCCTTGATCTTTTCAAAAATCTATTGACAATGAAGATCCAATTTAAAGGTGTCTTCTTTGTGAAGGAGATGAGTGAAGGGATGACATTTATTGGCAAGCTGTGATATAAAGCTACGAATAGACTAAAGCTTTCCCTATAGGCTACAAAGTTGTTTGAGATTCCTTGGGGGAGGAATTTGTATTATAGCCTTAACCTTCTTGGGATCTATCTCTATACCTCATTAGGAAACAATGAAACCCAAGATTTTACCTGAAGTAACACCAAAGACAAATTTCTTTAGATTAAGCCTTAGCTAATATTTCTGAAGGTGATTGAATATGCATTCAAGGATTCTAAGATGATCACCTCTTGTTCTTTATTTTCCTAGGATGTCATCCACATAGTCTTCAAGGATCTTATGAATCATGTCATGGGAGATGACAGTCATGGCCCTCTAGTATGTTTCCCTTGCATTCTTTAGACCAAATGACATGACATTATGGCAGAAGGTGCCCCATGGGGTGGTGAATGTTGTTTTATGTTGATCATATTCTATAATACATATTTGATTATAGCCAGAGAAACCATCCTTGACTAATAGCATTTCATGTCTAACTGTAAGGTCCACTAGCATATCTATGTTTGGTAATGGAAAGTCATCCTTCAAACAAGATTTGTTAAGGTCCATAAAGTTTGTATTTATTATGATATCACTTGAAGGTTTAGATATAGGTACCATATTTGCAATCCATTCTGAGTAATCAATGGCTCAAATGAATGTGACATCTAACAATTTTTCAAGCTCTACTTTAACCAATAATGCCACCTTTGGGTGCATTTTTTAGAGTTTCTACTTAACTGGCTTAGCCTTTGGATCAACTGTGAGATAATGGAATACCAGATTAGGATCTAACCCAGACATATGAGAATCAGACCATGTGAAGTTGATATATGACTCCTTGAGGAGGGACTCAAAGCCTAGTTCCTCAACTTCTGAAAATGAAGCTGCAATGTATGTGATTCATGAACATTCCTATGTCTCCAGGTTGATAGGCTTGGTCTCCTCAATGAGAATAGATGATGTTTCCGGTTGATAATCACGAAGAAGAGGAAGAGGAGAATCCTCATCCTTTGGCGCCTCTAGGAGGTTTTCACCAGAGGATACATATTTTTTCTTTACTTTTTTAGAGTCAAGAAGTTCCCCAGAGGGGTTTTTACTAGGAGAATCATGTTGTTTTTTATTTTTAATTTTGCGACTAAGGCTCTCCTCCTCCCCAAAATATGCATCAGGATCCAACTTATAAACATGTGTAGAGTCGTTCCCCCAATCTTGTCTTGGTTCTGTCACTCCCATGAATTCTAGAAGCGCATCATTGGATTGAAACATATCAAAATGGATGACGCTTGGTTGATCCTAGTCTATGAGTTTAGGATGTATGAGTGGAAGGTCAAAAAAGTTGATGGAGAGTTGGTGAAGAATGGAGTCTCCTAAAAGGGTTGTCACTAGATATATTGTCATATGATCTCTTAAATTCTTCTTCAGAATGTCTTCAACCTCAACAATGTCACCCTAGACATTTAAAAAGGTGGAGTCAGTCTCCTTGGTGCCTCCAATTTAGGTTAAGACAAATTCAAGACCTTGGTTTCTCAGGCAGATGAGAGGTTCAAGAGGAACCTTCATTCTTATTTCTTCTTAGCCCAAACCACTACCTTGATAATCCCATTGCTCAGTAGCAAGTTTGTGGGGTTTGGGATATTTTTCCTTGAAGTAGTCAAGGAGTATGGTGTCAGGAGGTGGAACCTTGTGGTACAACCGTTTGTTTATATCTGCCTCCATTTCCTCTCCATTTAAGTCCCCACTAGAAAAGAACGTTGAGTTCCCAATTTTCTTGAGATGGGGAACCTTTTTTTTGTCTTATCTTGATGGGACAAACATCCTTGGGTATGAGGGTCAAGGTGCAATGCCCCTACCACAAATGCATCTAACAATTTGTATTCTTCACAACCTCTATTGTTGATCTTGATGCTAGAAAGGGTGGAGGCAAGTATGTTTTTAGGATCATGATAAGAATGGGAAGAGCTTGCCATAGAAGTGCCAATGTCAATTCTAGGATAATGAGTCAAATGGGGGAATGGGGCTTCTAACGCATGAGAGTATGCAAAAGGTTGGGAATCAACATGGATAGTGATTTTAGAGCCATCATGGGGGAACTTAAAACACTGATGAAATGTGGAGGGGACGACCTGCATGGCATGGATCCACAAGTGACCAAGGAGGATGTTAAATGGGAGATTAAGATCAACAACATGGCATATTGTGTTTTGTACTATTAGGCCCACTTGAATGAGCAGTGAAATAATACCTATAGAGGTACACTCCAGGTTATCATATGCTTTGATGGTGATGACTTGTTGTGCTATATCATCCTCAATGTACCCCAATTGTGTGAAAAACTTTAGAGTACATAGATTTAAGGCCAAACCATTATCTATCATGACTCGCTTAAGTGAAAATGAGTTGACCATGACAACAATGTGTAGTGAAATATTGTGGTCTTGTGAGATAGGTGGCATGTCAGATGGTTTGAACGATAAGCCATAGAAAATTGATAGGTGACCCACAAGGGCTTGGAAGTATGTGGGATCAATGTTATCTGGAACACGTGAATCTTGTAAGGCTTTTGTGAGTATCTCCTGATGGATGGGTGATGTGCAGAGGTCTAGGATGGAGATTTGTGTAGGTGTATTCCCAAGGTGTTCCAAAAGGTTATACTATGTTGTAAAGGAAGGTTTGGTAGAAGCACCAACAATGAATATTCTGCCTTGTAATGTAGTAACTGCACACTGGTTATCTAGACCTCTGACACAGATCATGCCAAAAAAAGGATCGAATTGGGTTACACATCCAAAAAGGTTTTCATAATTGATGTAAGCATTGGCGTAGTCTTTACCATCATTGCGGTCACCTTGTTTTCTAGTTCCTTGGTTTGGTGGCTTTTGATTAGCATTAGCTGGGCCTTTGCCTGTATCATGTTTAGGGAACACATTTTGGTATATTTTCAAATTTTCATTTGGTGACACTTGTGTTGGAGGCTCAACTTTGATATCCTCACAATCTATGAGGTCATGAATGTAATGCTTGAGCTTTATGAATTTGATAGTGGTGTGCCCTTTGACACGATGGTAATCACAATACTCATTCTTCTTATAACAGAAAAGTTTAGGAGTAGACTCATCGAAGGGTTGAGTCTGTGGAAAAATAAATAGATTGGCCTTGGCCATTCTATGGAAGATGACGTTTAATGGTTCACCTAAAGGGGTGAATGTGCACCTTTGGTTGTTCTGAACTTAGGGTTTGGGTTGTCCTTAGGGAACAAAGATAAAATTTATTTAACTAGCCATCGACTGACATACAAGTAGTGAGGGTTTTGGGGCTGCAATAACAACTTGCACATGCTTTGTGTCGGTGGCCCCATCACCAAATATGTTCTTGTTCTTCTTCCAATAGCATGGACAATCATTACTAGGCTTCTCATAATGATTCTCTTGGTAATGCCTGATAATGCCCTCATCTAAAAGGCCCTTTTTTTTATGTCCAACCCTTTCTCTCTAATGTCCTTGTAGGTATGGCAGTTCATACGCATGTAGTGAGCCATTTTGGGATGAATATTATCAATGAATATTTTGGCCAGATGTTTTTTTGGAGGTTTATATGGTAATTGTGTTGATAGGTTTTGCCACCTCTGGAAGCAATCAGCTAAAATTTCTCCCCCCTTCTATTTTGTATTGCAGAGGTCGAGGGGGGATAGTTCATGTTGCATGTTGTGTGCATACTATGACACAAATTTATCAGATAAATTTGCAAACATGTTGACTATGTCATATGGGATCTTGTAAAAACATTCTAAGGTAGACTCTCCAAGACTCTTGGGAAAGAGGCACATAAGGAAGTTGTCATTGTAGGCAACCTCTTGACAAGCCATATAAAATTCTTTGATGTGGCTAACTGGGTCACCACTCCCTTTATACTTATCGAATTTGGGTGTCTTGAAGTGCTTAGGAAAGGGGATTGTTGTAATAAATTTGTCAAAAAGATATGGACAAACCTCTTCGAACTTGAAGGTCATAGTGTTTGTTCCTTCTTGTATATCTTTGAGCACATTATTCATTTATTCCCACTTGGTATTAATATGTTTTGGAGTGGGGATACCTATCATGTTAGATGCTAAAAGTTGGTATGAGTCGTATAGTGATGGGGGATAGGTGGGAGCTTGGGAAGGATGTTGCGGGGTTTGATAAGGAGACTGTGTAGCTGGGTAGGAAGATTTCCATGGTTGTTGTGAAGGAGGTTGAGCCTGATTTTGATGGGGAGGTGGCGGAGAATGTTGTTGAGCTGGGTATGCTTGTTGAGGATTGGGTTTTTGTTGGTAGAAAGGAGGTTATTTTTGTTGCCATGATTGTGGATAGGTGGGATGGGTGTATGCTTGTCGTGCATAGTTTGGGTATGTGGCGGTGCTACTAGCAAAAGGGTAAGTGCCTTGGGTACTGGTGACCCTAGGGGGAGGTACAAGGTAGTTGATGGGAGAAGACGTAGGATTGTCTAGCATGGAGGTGGCACAACTTGAGAGGTGATGGATGAAGGCATTGCCAAGTAGTTGACAAATGTAGTAGCGAGTGTGGCTTGTTGTTGAGTTTGAGTGGGTAGGTATGTAAATTGCACAACAGGATAGGAAGTGGAAGGATTGGTGAAGTGTGATTGTGTTTGAACACCCATAGCTTATAGTTGCTCTTGTGATAGGTACCAAGCAGAAGACGAGGCTTCCTGCGCATCCTGAGGGCCTTGTGCTGAAAAGGTGGGTTGTGGGCCCAGGGTTGTTTGAGCAACAAAAGTAGGTTGGTGCATTTGTATGGGTTGTTTCAGCTGCATGGATGGTGGTAATTGGGAAGCAAAAGCGCTTTGTAGAAGGGATGATGGTACTGTAGTATCCATAGGAGGTGGAGGCACTAATGGTTGTTTTTATGGTCCTGTGGGTGGCATCTCCATAGTGAATGGTGGGAATGGTTATTGTGATGGTGGAATAGGTGGTAGTGATTTTTGCGTGGTAACTTGTTGTGTGGCTACCAGTTGCATGACTATTTGTTGGATGACAGTCGGCTGTGCAACTGTAGGTTGTATTGTAGTGGACTGCATGACCATTTTTTGTGTGGCCTAAGGGGTAGCATGTTGAGATGTTTGTGCTGGAGAAGCTTAGCCAGGTTGATGGGTGGATCTCCCACGATTGAAAAGGGATTTTGTCTGGATGGAGTAGTAGAGGCATGGATGTGGCGATCAGGGTGGACCTTTGATGAGGGTCAACAATATGCTCTATGACAAAGTTGAATGTATCATCTGGGACATGTAGAGGATGTGCAAGGTTAAATCACATAAGCTTGGGTGGAATAGGGGTGCCTTCACATATGAGATTAGCAACAATGGTGTGGCGATTTTGGCCTATGATGGTACTGATCATGGCTGCATGACCTGGTTGATTGAATAAGGCCTCCATAGTACTAGGAGTAGGGTTTCTAGGTTGGTTGACTAGGACCCCCTCAGGTTGAAACTGGTCACGGGGATCAAAGGGAACCATGGAATTATTAGGATCAAGCCATGAGCCAGGTGAGGAACCGGTGGGAAGATTAGGATCCATGTCCTTTGTCTTTTTTGAGTGAGTTTATGGTGGCATGAAAGATATGGCCTACTATGTATGGAAGATAGTGGATGCTATGGGTAAAAGATGCTCTAGGAATGACTAATATTGGGTGATGGTGACAACTGAATGCATGACAATGAGGGCGTGCTAAGCTAAACATTTTCTGATGCTCGGGTGTAAGTTGGAACATGTAGTACTGGTTGGATGGGGTTTGGATAGTAGCCATAGAACAGACCGATGGTCCTGGCCTACAAGATGATCAAAGTATACCGAACCTCTGGATCGAGGTGATATGACAATGAAAATAGACAAGCAACTCTCGACAAGACTAGTTTGAAAATGAGCTATGAGATGATGCCAAACAAAGATGTAAGTGTGGAAACTTGAGGATTCAAGATCAAGAAGAAAGATAATTTTGACTTGGATAATGCTTAAGGATTTCTGAGCAATGCAATATAGAGGATATAGATGATGTGAAATTAACGTAGACGCGAAATAGCCACAAGACTCTATTTACAAAAGTAGATGGTTTGTGAACCAAGGGATGATGCTTACAGGATGTGTTTTATGAAAGGATGTGGATGAGGTAGGTCTGTCAAGGTATAAAGGTGTATCTATGGAGACAAAAAACCAACCAAAGGATAGGCACATCTGCAACATGACAAATCTAAGGATTTACCAAGCGTATCTATGGAATGATAGATTTGGGATTTTATAGAATGTATTTATGGAATGATGGATCTTGGGTTTGATAGAGCGTATATGTAGGATATTAGGTATCAAATCTACTGAACATACCAAAAAATCTATTGAACAACATGAATAGTGACTACACTAAGTATGTTCAATACTGCCAAAGGAAGATGCACATCTGCACAACATCAGATTGTATTTGGGGAACTTGGTATGTTGACTGATAGTAAGCTGAGATGACTTTCTTTTGGAAAAATATATGTGATACAAGCACAAGAACAATTTCATAACTAGAGCATATGTACAACTTAAGGTGAAAGGGGTAATATTTGTTGAATCCCCACTTGGAATAAATTCTAGCTGTGCTTATTCAAAGTGGATAACTTAGAATCTTGGAGGCACATGATCCTCCTTTGTGCACTCACTTCTCAGGAACACCAAGCTTCAAATTCAGAGGGTCATCAATTCCCAAGGAACCATTAACTCTACTATAAATTGTAAAAGTGTGGGGCATCTTAGTCAATCTCTGACCTTCTGAACCAACAAATATGAGTTTTTGGAAAACTAAAACATATAGTATTTAGTAAGGGTATCCGTTCAGGTGGCTATACTCAAATGATATTCCCAATTAAGGGGGATCTCATAGTCCTTTCAAAATAAGGTGTTTTATGTATTTGTTAGAATAAATTTAGAATAATTGAGAGGGGAGGGGTGAATCAGTTATCCTCAGGTCTAGATGTACTAAATAAAAATTTATGTATTTTAAACAATTCAGATCTACTCGGCAGCAGTAGCATATGTCAACAAATTAATCATGCAGTTTACTATTTAATGTAATTAGCTTGTAGAAATATAACAGTAAAACAAACCATAAGAATTCACACAAGTTGACACAAGTATTTAACGTGGAAACCCAATATGGGAAAAATCACCAGTAACATGCTACCAAGTTTCACTCTTCTGAAGTGAGCTCTGTGAGGAGCCAACCCTGTTAAAGGTTACAATAACACACTATTAGGTGTGACCTAGTTAAAGGATTTAATCAAACTGTCAGGAGTGGCCTTGTTAGAGGACTTAGATCATTCCACCTGAATGTCACCTTGCTTAGAGGATTTATACAAATGACTGTTAGGTCAACCTTGTTAAAGGATTTCAAATGATACAATGGTTAGAAAGTAATCAGCAGTTGTGATCTGATACATACAACTTAATTTACAAATTTAGATCCAATTAAAGCTCTGATGCTAACTTACTGAGTGGCCTGCATTGTCATTTCAATCTTCTAATCTTCTTGGAAATCTGTCAAGCAATCACACATGCAACTTTCTACTTCTGCGTTCAGCCTTCTCTGCTAGGTCATGCCAATCAGTAAATCAACTATGCAATCCTCTTGCATACACACATGTACATCAATCCATACATCCACACTTCAATGAATAACCCCTTGAGGTTATCATATACCT
>MU224613.1:2271190-2310798 GCA_018584345.1 Thuja plicata
TTTCAGTATCTCCTTGATATATTTAGATTGAGTGATATAGATACCATTCTTCATTTGATAAATTTGTAAGCCAATAAAGAATTTTATCTCACCAAACATAGACATCTCAAATTTAGTTTGCATCTCTGTTGCAAATGTTTGGCATAACACATCTTGTCCACTAAATATGATTTCATCTAAAAAAATTTCAGCTAATAATGTACCTTTGCTTTTCTCTGTTTTCAAGTATAGGTTGTTGTTGTCATTGGTTCTTGCAAATCCAATCTTGATCAAATAATTGTGCAATCTCTCATACCATGCTCTTGGCGCTTGCTTCAGTCCATATAGTTCTTTGTGCAATCTAAAAACCATATTACTTTTGTTTGGGTCAACAAAGCCATCAACTTGCTCAATATACACTTCTTCTTCCAAGATACCATTGAGAAATACAGAATTCACATCCATCTGATAAACTTTGAATCCTTCGGTATAAAAAATTTGCTTCCAAATACTTTAAAGTACTTTACACTAGGTGCATAACCATACCAAAGTTCATAAGGTGTAGTATTTGTACCTTTCTTGACTTGTACTCTATTCAGGGTATAGACTGCAGTACTTACAACTTCTTTCCAATATTTTTGTGCAACATTCTTCTCCATCATTAGTGTTCTTGCATAGTCCATGATAGATCTATTCCTGCATTTAGCAATACCATTTTGTGGAGGTGTCCTGGGTGCAGCCACCTGTCTCTTTATGCCTTGGTCATTGTAGAACCTATTGAACTCATTAGAAATAAACTCTCCACCTCTGTCAGATCTTAAGCATTTCAAAATTTTGCCTGTTTCCTTTTCAACTTTAGCTAAGTAGCATTTAAATAAATGGAATGCATCAGATTTTGCCTTGAGAAACATTATAGTCATCATCCTTGAATAACCATCAGCAAACAGAATAAAGTATCTAGCACCACAGTAGCTTCTTTCTCCAATGGGACCACAGAGATCAGTATGGACTAATTCTAGAATTTCCTCTGAAGTATGTGTTTTACTCTTGAAACTAGACGTAGTCATCTTTCCTAGTTGACATTGTTTGCACATTGCATTCTCAGGTTTCTTTAACTTAGGTAGCCCTCTAGCCCTTTTCAATTTACTTATGCTTACCAAGTTATCAAAGTTCACATGACACAATCTCTTATGCCATGACCAAACATCATTATATTGTGCAAACAAACATGTTTCTTTAGATAAATCTAGATAGAACAAATTACCTTTAGTCTGATCACCACTTCCAACTAGTTCTCTAGTAGAGTCATAGATCTTTTCTTTTCTGTGATGGAATTCAACTCTGTAACCATAAGTGTTCAGTTGTGCAACACTCAAAGAATTGTAATTAAGATCATCAACCCAATACACATTATCACATCTAATTTTGTCAGTCAAGTTAATCATTCTTTTACCTTTGATGAGACATGGTGCATCATTACCAAATTTTACATATCCTCCTTTGCATTGGTCTAGTGTTTTAAACTTATCCTTGTCACTAGTCATATGATGGGAACAACCACTATCAATGATCCAATGATCACCTTTACTCTTATAAGAAATCAATGCAATTTTCTCATCATCATCAGAATCTTCTTTCATTGCAACATAAAGAACTTCTATATCATTGTCATCAGAATTGTCAGTATCATTGTCAAAAGTTTCTTCAGCAATATAACAAGATTTCTTACCTTTGTCTTTGTAATCCTTATATTTCCTGAAGTCTCATTCATCCTTTCTGTCTTTGTATTCCTTGTATTTGCTATCCTTTCTTTCATCTTTTTCATTCTTATCAGGACAGCTAGTAGCTATATGACCAATTTTATTGCATGAAAAACAAATGATAGGAAGTTTACCTCTATATTTTCCTTTTCCTCTGGACAACCTTTTTGCCATAAGTGCTTCGATTTCTTCAAGATCATCATCAGTAGTGTTACTATCACTGTTCACATTTTTTTTCCTTTCTTAGATTTATTGAGGACCAACTGAGATCTAAAAGTAGAATCAATACTTTGTGGATTGTAGTTATCATAATTTGACATTTCAAATGCAGTAAGTATGCCTATCAGATTTTCTAGATTTAGATTATTGTTAGGAGTACATCTCAGTTCTTGAATTGAAAAAACTCTAATAGCATATATAGGAAGTAGAGTTCTCAGTAGCTTACTCATAATAGTGTTCTCATCTATTGTTCCATTAGCTCCTCTAATGACATTTACAACTTCTTTTACTCTACCATAATACTGATTAACATTTTCACCTTCTTGCATTTTCATTTCATCAAACTTACCTCTTAGACTTTATGATTTAGCTCTCAGCACATTTGTGTCTCCACCATAGACAGTTGCTAATTTATCCCACATCTTCTTTGCATTTGTGCAGATCTTTATATCATCAAACTTTGAATAGCTCAATGAGGATGCAATCTCCAACATTGCTTGATTGTGCTCTTGCTTTTCTTTTAGTTGTGCAGTTGTGAGAGGAGTAGTAGGTGGTACATAGGCATTTTCAATAATTTTCTTAGCATGATCTCCAATACTGGCCAGATGCAGTTTCATCAAACTCTACCATGCATGGAAGTTATCTTTGTTCAGCTTCGGAACCTCCTTTTTATACATCTTGATCTTTTCGCTCCAAGTACCTTGAAACTATTTTCAGGAGACCAAAGCTCTGATACCAATTGTTAGAATGAACTTAGAATAACTGAGAGGGGAGGGGTGAATCAGTTATCCTCAGGTCTAGATGTACCAAATAAAACTTTTTATATTTTAAACAATTCAGATCTACTCGGCAACAGTAGCATATGTCAACAACTTAATCATGTAGTTTACAGTTTAATATAATTAGCTTGTAGAAATATAATAGTAAAACAAACCATAAGCATTCACACAAGTTGACACAAGTATTTAACGTGGAAACCCAATATGGGAAAAACCACCAGTAACATGCTACCAATTTTCACTCTTCTGAAGTGAGCTCTGTGAGGAGCCAACCTTATTAAAGGTTACAATAACACACTGTTAGGTGTGACCTGGTTAAAGGATTTAATCACCCTATCAAGAGTGGCCTTGTTAGAGGACTTAGATCATTCCACCTGAATGTCACCTTGCTTAGAGGATTTATACAAATGACTATTAGGTCAACCTTGTTAAAGGATTTTAACTGATATAATGGTTAGAAAGTAATCAGCAGTTGTGATCTGATACATACAACTTACTTTGCAAATTCAAATCCAATTACAGCTCTGATGCTAACTTACTGAGTGGCCTGCATTGTCATTTCAATCTTCTAATCTGATTGGAAATCCATCAAGCAATCACACATGCAAATTTCTACTTCTGTGTTCAGCCTTCTCTGCTAGGTCATGCCAATCAGTAAATCAACTATGCAATCTTCTTGCATACACACATGTACATCAATCCGTACATCCACACTTCAATGAATAACCCCTTGAGGTTATCATATACCTCTCTATCTAGGTCAGATAAATCTTTGCCGCTTAATCAAGATCATAGATCTTAGGTTAGGTCAGATCCAACGGATCATTTCATCATTACATTACATTTACTTCTTCAAAGTAGTCTCTAATTAAATCTTGAATCTATGCATTAATTATGGTTATCCATGCATTAAATAACGTGGGTAAATCTTTAATTAACTTTACATATCCCAATAAAATTAACTAAGTCGGCCATAGATCTCAAATCTCATCATTAATCCAAATACTGCAAGTCGGCCAACGTCTGTGATCTGCTCGGCAATCACTGTTTCCACTCAGCAATTTTACTGGTACTCAGCACAAGCCAAACTTGCTCGGCACAAAACAGCCAAAAAAACTATCTTTGAAAGATAAACAACTAATTACTTTTCCAGAGTGCCAACTGGTCAAGTACCCTTTTATTTGCCTTAACTCAACCATTCACTTGGTCTTCTTGTTAAATCTTCTTCATCAATCAATAGATATGGTACTCAAATAGATAACAATAGTCTCACCAGTTAAGGTTTGACATTAATGACAAAATAACAATTTCTTGCATTGTCACTTTCCAACAGTCTTATAGTTAAGGATTTTCATGCATCACAAGGATACTGAAGGGAATTTTTGTTGGCATAACGAACTCACACCTGTTGATTATGACCTTAATCACAACCACATTTTTTATATAGCGGTTAGGAAATGCTTGGCGTTAGCCATTACCACTTAGGTCATCCCCTCTCACCAATCTTATAGGCTTCTCGGGAGGTAGGCCCTCTACAAAGACAAAATTTGAGCTCTCATAACCATTTTTTTCTTGCACCAACGACCATGAGAGCCAGTGGGAGAGGATAGTGTATGATGTGAGGTTGCGCTCCAACAAAATTTATGCAAGAGCACCAAAGACTTCAAGCACTTGGTTTTTTTTTTTTTAACAATTTAGGCAATGTTCTCTAAATCCAAAACTGAAACAAACTCGCAAAGGGGTTCTTTTTAAGCACAAACTTCAAATGTTTAGTTTTCTTTGTTCAATTTTTAGACCCAGATAGAAATTTTTTGTTTTCTTTGTTCAATTTTATGAGCCCAAATTGAAATGTTTTGTTTTATTTTTTCAATTTTATAAGCCCAAATTAAAATGATTTGTTTTCTTTGTTCAATTTTATGAGCCCAAATGGAAATGTTTTATTCAATTTTATGAGCCCAAATTGAAATGTTTTGTTTGCCTTGTTCAATTTTAAACTTTGTTTGTTTTAGAACCCAAAACCAAGTGTGAAATGATGTGAGTACATAAAATGTTATTTTTTAAACACCAAAAGTGAAGTGTGAATTTATTTTAATTAAAAATATTATGTGCATTCTCCCCAAACTAGGTGACTAACCCGTAGACTTGCAAAAATAAAAATAAAAATAGTCAGTAATAGTGCACTCTTGTAGGTTTACAGTGCCTTCTCACCATTTTTTCTACAAACAAATGGTTGTGCTAATATAGACCATGTTCCCATAAATGGGTAACAAAGAGAAGGTAGAAAGAAGATAGAAGAAATATAGTCTCCAAGTTTGTGTTCCAAAGATATTCATGAAAGCGTAATAGAGAGAAAGTAGAAAGAAGATAGGACTATATTCTTCTTGCCTTTTTCAACCTGCAAAAAAAAGAGCTTGCAAAATATACTCAAACAACAAAAACACGTTAGCATAGACGGTTAGTTTGCAGGTAAAATAATGAAAAAAACCCATAAAGTGGGTCCCATCGGGCGTGCCAAAATGTATGAGAGAAAATGCGATTAAAGGAATGCAAAAATAAATAAAAGTACTCAAAGCACAAATGAAATAAGCATATATGATTAGACAATAAGGAAAATATAAAACCAAAATGATACAAACCTCCTACACCCAATAAGCTCTCCTTGATATTTGAATGTGTCCAAGATTTTGGATGTGTCCTCAAAGATGTTGCTCAAGTTTCATGATTTGGGATGATTTCTGCATTAAGATGGTATGGTTTGATATTTTGGCTCTCAAAATGACATTATAACAATACTTCAAGAATGGATAATTTGTGAAGGGAAGAGGGTTCCATTTATAGGAAAAGAGGAAGGGCAAATAAAGGGCTAGGATTTAAAATTTTGCGGATGACCAAGATGCATTTGAGGGAGAGCACATGGATTGTGCTTTTTCAAACTCATAGCATTGTGACAAGTGTCCAAGATATTTAGTTGAAGATTGGGATGAAGGAAGCAAAGTGTGATTTTTTCTTCCCCAATCTTTATGGTTAGGATTGTGCAAATAATTAGGAAAGAGATTAGAATTAATTAGTGGACAAGTGAGATATTTAAGAAAATGCAAGTGGGTGAGGATATTTTGGGTTGAATTTTGAATTTATTTTAATTCAAAATGGAGGAAAGTGGGTGAGGATATTTTGAGTTAAAATTTGAATTCATTTTAATTCAAAATGGAAGAAAGTGGGTGATGATATTTTGGGTTGAATTTTGAATTTATTTTAATTCAAAATGGAGGAAAGTGGGTGAAGATATTTTGAATTTTGAATTTATGTTAATTCAAAATAGAGGAGGATTTGGATGAAAGAAGTGAGTGGATGACGATTAGGAAAATGTAAGTGGATGGGGATTAGGAGATGACAAGGATTACTTAAGCCAAATAGGATATTTACTTAATTAAAGTAGAATTAAGGGGTGCAAGTGGGATGAGTAGGAATATGCAAGTGGGTAAGGATATTTTGGGTTGAATTTTGAATTTTTTTTTTAAATTCAAAATAGAGGAAAGTGGGAGATTTAATTAAATACTTAGATTTATTTAATTAAATAGATTTTGGACATTAGATAAATTAACTCAATTAATTTATCCTAGGGGAATGAGTTTTTAATTAAATATATAGGTTTATTTAATTAAATAGATTTTGGACTTTAGATAGATTAACTTAATTAATTTATCCAAGGGGATTAGTAAAAATGGAGAAATTAATTAAATAGATAGGCTATTTAATTAATAGAGTAACCATAGAAAAATATGAATTTGATCATTAATTAAATAAAATATAAATATTTATTTAATTAAATAGGATAACATTATTGGATAAATTAAATAAATTAATTTACCTAAGACTATAGAAGATGATTAATTAATTAAATGAATTAATTACGTTTCAGATTTGGATGTCTACAAAGCCACACATGACATGGATAATATACAGTCAATTTTTTTTGTCGGTTGAACATATTTTATGAGCTAGAATATTCAGTCAGAATACTCAACAAGTCAAATGTTGATGTGCCTGATCGAGAGTATGATAAACATATCACAAGATGCAATAATTTTTTGTTGAATTAAATACAACAGATGTCACAAGGTAGTGTTTGTCTTGTTTTATGTGCAGTTTGCAAAGGTATACACTTACATCATCGATGACTCCTATTGTCCAATGGCTCTGTTCGTTGTATTTATTTCATATTTTTATAGGTTCTTTCAGGTGTTCTTATATATTTTTATGAGGTTTCAAGACCTAGTTTATGATGTTTCTATGCTAACATTTTGTTCTCTTCCTAAACTTGTTAAGTGATTATGAGCTTATACTTCCTTTTTGGCAAAATGATGAAAGATGATATGTGACCTCTGCTATGTGAATTATTTAATCTTGCATGTAGTTAAATAAATCGTTATTCTAAAGTGAAATGGATATGCCTGACTTTCTGTTGTCTTCCTGAACTTGTTAAGTGGTTATGAACTTGAATGTATACTTCCTTTTTGGATAAATGATTAAAGATGATATGTGACCTTTTCTATGTGAATTATTCATAATAATCTTGCATGTAGTTAGATAAATGGTTATTATGAAGAGAATGGACATGCCTATGTTTTGTACACACTAATGTCATAATGCAAGAATAAATAGTAGCTGTGAAAAGCCTTGCAATGAGGAATTTCATAACAAGTAACTGGTTGGTGACAAAGTCTGCCAAGATGAACCTTGAAAGCATCAGAAATATACTAACTACAACTCATGAAGTGCAATAATGAGACTTTAGTGTTCATTCTTGGAGTAGAGTAGATCTGGGGGGTTAGTTATGCTAGATTTCCTATGCAACAGAAACAATTTGATTGTTTCTTATTTGTAGCATAACTTCCCTTCCTTTTATCATGTTGTAATAAATTACGTCCTCTTATTATATTGGGAGTGGATTTTTTGTTAGGTAGGATTTGTTAGGATTTTTCTTTCTATAAATAAAGTTCAGATACACTTTCTCAAGGGGTTAGAACTTCAGAATAATTTCCAATTTTTAGTTTATTGAAGAACAATTGCAGCTACATTAGTATGTAATCATAACACTTATTTTAACAAGTTAACAAAGTTTCTTATTTAAATAACTATGAGTCATGTGCATTAATATTTTATTAACTTTTGTGTCTTCACCAACATGTGTTGATACAAAATGAATGGAAGAAGCATCTAAGTAATCCAAATTCTTTTCTGGAAATAATTGATACCAAAGATTGAACAATTTAAGGATATTGCAAATATGATACTACACTAGGTAATTTGTATTGACACAAATAATATTACTGAAGATTTTGAAAGTTTAGACCATAATAATCATCATTTTTTAAACATAGATTTCAAATCATTCTTAAATTTTAGAAGTCTTGGTCATTAACAATATCGTCTGCTACAATGTCAACCAGTGTATCATTGTAAATATTCATATGTTCTTTCAAATATTTATTATTATCACCATCCTCATCTTGAATTACATAATCTCTATTATCATTGAAATTTGACTGTAGACCATCTATATTGTTACCAGATGTATTTGGATCACCATCATCTATACCATCCATATTGTTGTCTTCCATAACATCATCTAACTCTGGATTGTTGTCTTCTTGTGCCTAAACATGATAACCATCCTCAACACCATGATGGATACCAATTTATTCGATGTTCTCTAATTCATCTCACTTATTTTGTTGGCCCTCATTATTTTTCTCAATATCCACTAATGCATGGTCAAATACATTCCTTAATATTGGATCATAATGTATGACAAATATCCATTTTGGGTCCAAATTTTCTTCATAGAAAAATACCTGCACATGAACAACTTACATATATTAGACATGTTTGATAACAATTATATTTATTAATAAAAATGTGCATATATTTTCAATAAATTATGAATTAATAGATTAATGATCACTACCTCTTCTTGTTCGAGTTAAAGAAATACATGCTCAGAATGAATTGGTAGAACATAGGGCTCCTTATCATCCGGTAGGAACCATGAGGAATCTATAAAAAATAATCCATTATGGGTATCATGTCTTTGTGTCTTATCAAATGCTTCATACCATCTACACTTAAAAATATAAGTTTTAAAAGAGCGGTAATCCAACTCAATAATTTATTTCATTTTCCCAACATATTGTAGATTCCCTTCAGTTATATTCTTATCTTTTGAGCTTCATCGAATGGATTGCTTGAAGTAAACCATGATGCCACAATTGAAAGATCATCTCTTTACATCTACACTTTCTACCTGATAATGTCGACCATATGCCCACATTGCTGGATATTTACTCACCTGTGGAAGACCATTTATTTCAGTGAAAAAAAATTTAAAGACAAATATTAAAATAGTTAATACTGTCAAAATTGTAAGGAAACAACATTTTTTTATAATTCCAACAATACCTTTCTCTCACATCCACTAGACATATTGATTTCATCTTCTGTTATGTTTGAATCTGTACCTGCATCATCTATTTGATTTTGATTTTTTTTAGTAATCAATCTAGTGTGCAATCTTTTCCCCATTCTCCAACAAGATCAATGGGGAGTGGCGTATTCCTTGGGTTCAATTGCCTAAATTGTCTCCTATCTTCTTACACTTCTTCTCTCTTTCTATCATACAAATAAATACATTTGTTCATAAAGTCCATATGGTACATAATGAAGTTGTCAAATATACCACTTTTGTCTACACCTATTACATGTAAACATATTTATTTCAAACTCCAAATGTCATGTTGTTAATTTGACAAAAAAAATCAGAGAAAATTATTGATTGAAAGAAAAAAACCATAGTGATCATGAATCTACTTACTCATTTCCACTTCAACACCATTAGATTGTGGTTTTTCTCCATCAATAATATTTGATAATCATTCTTCATCCCAGAAGCGTGTTCAGCTTCCAAACCATTACCAAGGAATTCAGACAGGAATAAAAATGCTTCATTTAATACATACCCATCAACTATGCAACCCTCTGGATATGCCTTTTGTTGGACATGTTCTTTTAGATTTTTCACATAAATCTCAAAGAAAAACATCCACCTCATTGATACGACACCCGCCAATTCAATGTCATCAACTAGTTGTATAAGTAAGTGGACTTGTAGGCCCATGAAACTTGTAGGGAGCTCCTTCTCAAATACAAATATATTTTTTGCAATTTCCTTCTTCCATTTGTGCACTTCACATTCGTGGATCTTCTTGTTGGTCACCCATCTAATACGATAATAGTAGATTAGTATGAACCTTTAGTGAATAATTAAAATGCAATATAATATCTCTATGCCTCTCACGCATCAACATTTCATATAACCACATACCTTGTAAATGTTGAAAATCAACTTATTGCTTTCCTTAAGTCAACTGTAAGACAAGAATCCCCCCTAATTGCCAAAGGCATAATATGCTATCAAACACATTTATGAAAAGGTCATTAGTAATTTTTTCCCATGCAACAAAATATCAAAACATATTTAGTACTTAATCAATGTTACCAGTAAATGTTGAATGATGATATATAATACCTTCATAAAATAATGAAAGTCATGTGTTTTAAATATTGTGATATGTCCATCAACTGTAAAAGCTTTAGCCAATTATGCCCCATAGCCACTAGGTTTCCTTATTGAACGGATGACATTTTTAGTTGGTCTAGCTCTTTTTTGTTCAAAATCCATGGAGCTTCTCCATATCTTTCATTTTCCCTGTTAGGCCACAAATTTTTTCTATCAATTTTGGTATGCGAGAGAGCAATATCTCTCCTCAAAGACAAGGTGTCCTTATCATTTCCTTGTATATGTCAAAATATAGAATCTGGGAAATTTTTGAAGATGAGCATAGGATCTAATAGGCAAGATATTAATACATCCTTCCAGTAAGGAAGCTCATAAAATATGGGATTCTTGTTCATTCCTTCTAGAATTTTAACTACAAGTTGTCTTGGTTCTTCAATTGAATCTTGTAGATCAAAATTATCCTCTTAAGATTTTGATTCAACATCTTCATAATTCTAAATCTAATCACCTGGACCCATAAACTTGGGACGGACTCTATTTTCAACTTTTCCATTGAATTGATTCTTCAGGCAATTTTTGAATCTATGATCTAGTGGTAGAAAAATATTGTTGTTTGCTTAAATAAATTTATGCAGATCTTTAGAATATCGCCCTTAAAATTGTTCTACACATCTTGGACATGCAAATATCCCCTTTTTTTGAAGCCCTATAATTCAATAAGTAATGTTACTAACATCAACAAATTAGTATACAAATAAGTATAAAAGTTGGCATGAAAATAAATAATGTGCGTAAATATGTAAATATTTTATCTCACTAGAACAAACACCAAGTCCTAGGAAATCATGTATAGTTCAACATAGAACACAATACAACATGAAAGAACTATTTGAATGGAGGAAGTGATATGTCATACATTCTTATGCCTTTCCATAGTAGTTGCATCTCGTCAATAAAAGGTGTGAGATAAACATTCATGATTTTAACTTGATGTTTTCCTAGAATAATGAGAGTCAACATAAGGTGCTCCTTTCTAACACTCATCCATGGGGGAATATTTTATACTATAAATCCCACTGTAAAAACACTATAATTTGAGCTTAGGAAAGAGAATGGGCACACTCCATCAATTGCAATACCAAACCTAATACTGCAGGGTTCATCTTTGAATTTTCTTGGCCATTTTTCTTCTATGTGTTTCAATGCTTTTGAGTCTACCAAAATTTGTATGACTCCATATTTACTCATTTTATTTTCATGCTAGTCCATCAATTGTGCAAGTGACTTGTAATTAAACATTCTTTGAAGTCTAGTTATAATGGGAATGTGACGTAAAACCTTCTTTGGAACTGTAGGACCTTGTACATCTATATGATTTCTCTTCTCTTTGCATATAAGGCATTCTACCTTATTTTGATTATCACCTATGTATAAAATGAAATAATTTATAAATGAATGAATTTTCTTATATTCAATCCCCAACTCAACCAACAACAGATGCGCCTCTCTGCATGTTGATGGTACCACATTCTCTTCAGGGAATATTTTAGTTTTTAGTGCCTGGTAAGATTGCCATAGATTGAACCAATTGAATGTTTGACTAATGATGAACATGATTGATATGCCAATCTATACGAGGACTGTCTATATATAATATATGGTTTAAAAATCCCCTTAAAAAATTATTAAACAAAGTTGATGAATGTTTACGAATTATACACACCAATTGACAATGCAAAGTAAGAAATAAATTTTAACTCACTTAGTAGGGTAGTGAATGCTTTGTCTGACCAACCAAATAGTGACTTGATTTATAATAATATTAATGTGCATGCCATTTTTGAGGTTCTACTTGCACCCTATTTGAACACGTGTCTTTGCTTCTTTGTTGATGGAGCCTTTGAGGTTGTTATCATCGACATTAGGTTGGTGGTTATTCCCACTATTATCATCGTTATTGTTAACCATATGATCATTAATGTCATCATTGATTCCATCCCCAAAGAAACCTATAAGAATTTAATTCAATCATTCTTCATGTACTACATTTTTAGTATCATGATCATCATAATTGAGGCTAGGTTTCATCTAATCAATGTATGCACATCTCATCATCTCTTCAAATTTATCAGGTGCTAACGTTATCTTCAATGTTACTCTTCTCACCCTAGTATGATTTAAAGGATGGTTTGGATCATCCTGTCCAAATCTTAATAACCCAATTGGATCATGTGTATTAGTATGTGTTTCACCAAGGTCTTCTACCTATCAAAAACACAAGCATTATTTAATGTTTGACAACAATTGGATAAATCACAAATGTATCAATTTCAAAGACATATAATCAAATATGGCTTAGAAAATCTAAATATAAATTGTATGAACATATATACATCAATTGAATAGAGGAACATTATTTTATCGACTACCTTTTTTATACAATAACTTAAATAAAACACAATTTTGATAACATCAGTTATAAAACATCACTCCACACTCATTTATTCTTCTTTGGTTTTCTTCCCTTAAGAACATCCTTAGGGAGACCTTGTTCTTCCCTTTTCTTTCACGCAATAGTGTGTTGTAAGAAGGGGTAATCAATCAATAACTCATCCCCAATGGTAAGGTCCATAATAACATCAACCATTATCAATCTATTCTCTCTTTCCATATCTCCATATTTTTCATTTATAACCTCAACAAATTGACAATTATCTCTTACATCAGGGTCCCTTCCTTTACTACTTTTTATAAATCCTGCAATATTTTTGTGTGTGTACGCGCATCCATCTATATACATAAGAGACCTCTCTCTTGAATCTCCAAATCTGAAATTTAATAGGTTTTGATCTCTTTCTATCTGGCTTATTTCATTCATCATACTTTTGTGAAGTTCATATTTTATTTGATCTTTTAATCTTTGTTATTCATATCTTCTTGTGCATGGTGCTTTGAGAGAAAATATCATTTATATACAAGATCTTGTTGATGGGAGGGCCTTGGAGTGAGGTTGAATGCATTTATTTTTGTGTATTTATTTAATATTGTTTTACATTACTATTCACTTAATAACTCCATTTATACGATGTTGGGATAAATGGGATATCTGATTTTGGTCTTCCATTTCCATCATCAAACATTTGGCATACCTAGTGAGACAACCTTTGTCCTTTTAGTAAAAAAAATTTCAATTGATTATTTAGATTTGTGGATAGAAAATTGCATTTTTTTGCAAGATTCTAACATCTTATTTCCAGGCAATAATGGTATTTGTTTAAATTTTTTAACACTTCATTTGTTTGCAGATTTCTAATGTCTTATTATTACAATAGAAAAGACATTTGTTTGAAAGTTTCTTGCTTCACATTTATTAATTCTATTAAAAATGTCACATAGTTTGTTCATACTTGTAGGTTGAGCATTTTGTCGAACACCTAACATACCTTTTTCACTTTCACATTCTATCAAACAACTCTTGTGCCTTGTGTTTGTCTGCATATTTTGCAATCATTTAATTCCTTGAGATGGTGTTTCTTTGAGGGAATTTGTCAAACATTTCACAACCTATTTATGACTTCACATTTTGCATAGATATCTATGCAAATATTTTTTCCAATAATTCATTTCCTTTTGTCTACAATTCAACACATTGCATACCTTTCTACCCAAGAAACTTCCAATGATAATAGGTGAAATAAATTTTCATTCATTATGATTTGATGCATGGGCATACTTTGTTTGAATTATTTGTCTTAAAACAATTGTAAGTAAGTTCAAATGCTTTGTTTATGCACCATGTTTGGACAATTATAAATCGGTTTGAATGTTTGTTTATGCACAATGTTTGGATAGTTATAAATAAGTTCAAATGCCTTGTTTATGCCCCAAGTTTGGATATTTTAAATGCCTTAAATGTTTACAATCACATTTTGGCAGATTAAAATACTTTACATGCCTTCATTTTATGTACATTTTAACAAGATTAATACAATTGGAATGCCTTTCTATCAGTGTTAGGTTTGTGGTGTGTATGGTTATTTTTCAAATAAGGAAAAAATAGGTTTTGAAGGGGCCCCTAAATCATTTACAAAACACAACTAAAGATAGGAAATATTAAGCACAACTAGACAAAACATGGTGGTAGAGACAAAAGTCTAGCAACCAAAAAAATACCAAAAAACTAGCAACCAACCAGAAGACACAAGACAACCAAACAAAATATGAGAAAATAGGAAACCGGGATAAAAAAAACCCCAGGTCAAGTTGTTCAGGGTGTGAGCCACCTCTTCTTCCATCTGAGACATCTTGAGAGCCACCTTCTCAAGATCTTCAATGTTCGTGGGAAGAGTGACAACCTTTTTCTTTGTGTTGGCTCTACTCCTCTTCCCAGGCCCAGAGACCTCAATCACCAACACCTCCTTTTCACTATCCACATTAGTAGTATTCTTCTCAATATAAATGTTTTCTAGTCTCGCAACCCGAGCTCACATATTCTCCGAGGTAGTCTTAATTATTGTAGGTTGTGATTGAGCATCTCTTTAAGGGTGTACTCAGTTTTCTCCACAATAGTAGTAAGACCATCCAACTTTCCCTCCAGGACCTTTCTTGCGTTACCCTCAACTTCTATAGAATCTAGCATTAATTTTTTTCCTCAGGTGACCAGAGAGTCGAAGCCCCCACATCTTGAATCTCACTCGAGGTCTCCATCTTCTGCTGCATTTCCTCAAACTTAGCCTACAAATCCTTGTATTTGAGATTGATACTTTTTATCTTGTGAAAGTCCCATCTTTGGACCCAAAAGGAGTACAAAGAATGATCTTATCTGTTTGGAGAATTGAAAAGAGGGGCTCATTTCGATCATGGAAGTCTTCTAACCATAAATCAATAGACACCTCCTTAGGCATGTTTTTCTCACCATCTTCTTCCTTAGAATCTGAAGGAGAAACAAGAACATTGTGAATCATCGCACTGGTAAAATCCTTCATAAGAGGGATTTTGGGGATTCTCTCCTTAACCTTCTTGGAACTACCATCAAATTTCTTAGGGGAAATACCAGTCAAAGGACTGGGGGATTTAAATTTTACCACTGTTGGATTGTCAATACAAATGTCACTTAGGACAACACCACTTTTCTTCTTAACAACCATCTCACTAGGATTGGTCCCCCGTGTATCCTTACCAACCATTCTTCCATCATTGGATAAAAAAAAAATGGAAGGGCCAACAGAAAGGGTCCCCTTATCTTGCCAATGGACAGGAGGAGAGAGAAATTATTCACTATCATCAGGATGGTTACCCTCATCACCATGAAACACTATCTTTTTCAGTTTTGGCTTGGCCTTGGCCGAGGGTTTCAACTTGGGAGGGGAAATCCCTTCATCATTGTCCTTAGTATGATCTCCCTTATCACCTTGATACACCATATTATTAAGCATAGACTTATTATTAGTTTCCGATTTTGGCTTCTTGGTCTTTGGGGTATCGATTTCTTCCTCATAATAAGACTTAGGTTCCTTCTCTGACCCACTAGCATGAGGATTATCCTCTTCAGCTGAATTAACAAGCTGAACACTTAGATTTTGAGATGCCTTAGCCCTCAAATACTCATATAAAACTAGAATTAACCCCTGATGAACAAAAACATTTCTAGGGTTCTTCTTGTGGTTATAAATACTTACATTAAGAGAGGAATACAGAAAATAAGGAAACAAAATCAAAGTATTATACCTAAAATAGTTTAGGAAAAAAATGATAGTTTTTCATCCTAGTAAATCTCCTATCCACCATGACAAATTCCATAATCACTTTGGTCATCCTCACCTACAAAGGCTTTAACTGCTCAGGGTCAAAGTAAGAATTGTTACCTTTCGCAAGGGCCTCCTTTTCCTCCTTAGTTTTAGGGAAATTTTGCACAGACAGGTAAGATATTTCCTATCATTGAAACAATTCAATCCTATTGTAGAAATACACGTCGCTTCATCCACCACATTTTCATCTATAACAAACTTCTTGCCTTGCAGAGTGATGGCCCCAATTTCCCAGTCATCAACAAAGAGTTGGGTGAACTTTTTGTCATATGTATGCAACTTCTCCAGGAAAGGAGATAGGCCTCCCTTCGTGAGTTTCCTCTAGACTTCCTCATCTCTCCTCCAATGCTCACATATAGCTGGCTCAAAATGATTCAAGTCACCTCCCATGACTGAAGTCTCAGAGCGAACCGAATGAAAAAAAAAAAGGTAGATGAAGCCCAGATAAAAATTAAAGAAAATATTACTCCTCTCCAACACCCACAAAGCGTGAGAAATTAAATTAGAAATAATGACAGGAAGGGCAAGATAAACATCATTATTGCTAATTCCAAGGTAAGGTGATGTCATTTCTATCATTATATTGTACTTTCCCAATCCTGCTGCTGAAACAGTCGAGGGCTAAAATTATTTTTATGTTATTATTTAGATCACCGTCCTCTTCATATTTTAAAACCTCATTAGATCTTACACCAAGGTTGGTGAGACCATCTGCCACCTTATTAGTTTCTCTATATGAGTGGGAAATATAAGGCATCTTATAATATTGTTGGAGTCCCCTTCTAACCAAACATACTTAAGGTTAAGATGTTTAGCAAGAGAAATAATTTTAAAGGCTCTCATGGCTTTTGCATAGGTGTGTATGGCTAGTTTGTTTGTGTATTTTTAGGTTAATTTATTTGTGTGTTTTTAGTTTTTTGTTTGTGTTTATGTTCTTTACAACTCAGTTTATTTGTATTATTTGGTTTGTTTGTTAGTTTACCTTGTTAATATGCTTGTGTTTTTAATGTGTGTGTTTGATTAGTTTGTTAGCGTGTTAGTGTGTGTGTTAGTTTAGTTTGTTAGTTAGTGTTAGCATATTTGTGTGGCAGTGTTTTTAGTATGTGTTAATGTGCTTTCAATTGAGCGATGGTTTTTCTTAGCTAGCATTTTGGTTTATGGGACTAATATTTGTGGACTAATATGTTTTGTAGGTTATCCTCATATGTCAAATACTTGGAGATAAATCTATCGACAATTTATGGATGCAGGTTTCTTGGTTTTTTAATGAATAAATTCACACTTCATTTTCTAAATGGTGAATGTACTCTGCTTGTCTTAGATTACATCACATTTCATTTGGTGCTTGAAATGAACCAAGTGCCTATTGTGTTTGATGCAATTTAATTCTATAGGGTGGGACCACTATTGTATTTATTATCCTCTCCCCTTGCCTTCAATATCTTGAGTGTAAGAGAAAGGTGATTAAAAATGCCCAACTGTTTTTGGTTTTTAGAAAAGAGCCGCTCGTGTGAGAAAAATTACTCACCCAAAGGAACAAATAAAGCGGTATTCTTTTGGGCCACTATATAAAAAATGTATTTTTGACAAAACTCATAATCAATGAGTGTCATTTCTCTCTATACCAATGGTTTTATTCAGTATTTGCACACAAATATAAGTGTTGTCTTGACAAAATTCAAAATCACCTGGTGCTTGTGTATGAGATGCATAAAAACCCTTGTTTTAAGGGTCAAGATAACACTTAAGTGTATGGATGCCACATGTATAAACACTTGAATACCTTGAAAGTTACTCCACTAGACACCATAGTTATAATTCTACCCTATTTTTGACCAAACAATGTGATACATTAAGTGAAAGGGTAATCCAACCCCAAGATACTCCACATAAGGCTCCCTTGATTAGAGATAGAAATCCTTATATTTGTACATGCTTTTAACTTTCTGGGCGAGGGGGGGGGGGAGATATCCCCTATATGTTGGCTCTTAAAAATAATAAAAGGTGGATGCACCCATTCTAGGTGTGGCAAGGCTACTTGAGTCGATGGAGATTCCAAGTTGTGGGTTTTGGTATCATGGTGAAGCCATTTTTCGTAGGATACAAAGCATTTTTAAGTGTCTTTGATTTTGTTATACCAACACAAAAATTCAGTCTTGGAGGAGCCTTGGAACATACACATTTGTGCTTATATTTCCCATCTAACAAACAAACATTTTGTCTTTGTGTTTTAAGTGCATTCTTGTCACATTTGACCATTCAAAACAAGACAAAATTAAGGGCAAATTTGAGATTACATTTTCAAAAAATGTCAAACATAGATAGAAATTCCCAAAACAAGTCAACAAAACTTAAAACTTCCAACAAAGAAAAAGAGGAAAAAAATCATTGATACCTTTCAACAAGAGGGATTTTCATTTAGTTTTTTGATCTATCACGACCTTCCTAAATTTGTATCATCTTACTTTGTTCTCCATTTATAAGATACCATACCATATCATACATCCTTTGGTCGCATATTTATCCTTAGGTTAGCCTTGGTCTATATCACACTATTGGCTATCATTATTATCCTTGTATCACTTTTGGGTGACTTTCTTCAGAGTTCATCATCTCTTACTTGGGCATACCCTTCTTTGATAATTTTCCTTGTGTCTATCCATCATAACACAGGTAATAATTGCCTACACTATTCCTCTTGGACCTAGAGTTACCTTATTCATTATATCATACCTTTTTGTTGACCTTTACACCTATCTAGAGTCTACTTGCATATCCTATCCTAGTTTAATATCATATCCCTTACTGGTCTTTATATCCTCGAGTTTGCATACCATATCATGTCCTGAAGTCACATATAATTTAAAATACCCTTTATCCAAGGTCAAATATTATAATTACTACACATGCCCCCTAAAAGAAGATATCAAACAAGAATCGAGCAATAGAAAGAGAAACATTATGAACCCCTTGATGATGAGAAACATATTAGTGTCAATTATGAATATTAAGACCAAGAAAAACTTCAAGAGAGTGATGAAAAAGTAACCCAAGAACATATAGAAGAAGTACTCCGTGATCATAGATTCCTACAACTATTCAAAGAAGTTATCAAATGAGATCCTAAATAATATTTCAAAGCCCTAGTGGATGAAGGGGTCAAAATACCCTCTGATATTGATACATCTTTACTTATATCAAAAGACAAAGGTACATCTCATGGATCTAAATAAGAAAATACACATGATGAGGATAAAGTGATAGATCATAGACCCTTTTACTTACAAACATGCTACAAAATATTGAAAAAGAAAACAAAGCCAACACCTATAAATGATCATATCTTAGACGAATTAAGATCCCTAAGACAAGAACTAGACAACCTCAAGAATACTAAGACATCATCTCACAAATTTTCTCTTCAGGATATTTGTCCCTATCCTTTTGATCAAAGTATACCAATGCCACCTTTTCCTAGTAATTTGGAATTATAAGGACTTGATAAATATAAAGGAAAAGGAAATCCTAAAGATCACTTAAGAGATTTTTGCGCCGCTACTTAAGAACTTGCACATGAGGAAACATATATTATGAAAAAATTTGTGCATAGTCTTGTAGGAAGTTCCCTGGAATGGTTTTCATGACTCCCTCCTACTATCAAATCATTTCAAGAGTTGGCAGACAAGTTCGTATCACACTATGCATACAATTGTGAACATGAGGTCACCATGTTCGGATATGTGACGCCGATTGAAAACTAGGGGAACCTTTTATATCATTCCTAAAAAGATCGAGACATTTAACAAAGAAAGCACCATATGGTATTCCTAATGAGAAAATGATCGACCTATTTTGTCACAATTTGAACAAAGAGATTGGGAAATAACTTCATCTCAAATTATTGGATAAGTTTGAGGGTGTTATAGAAATGGGAATAAAAAATAACAAGCCCTCATTGATGATGGTACTATAGAGAATAATATTGACAAGGACTATAAATGAAATTCAAGAAATAATCACAATAACAAGACTCTTTCCTAGGCTAGAAACAAGAATGTGGTAAATGACGGTGTTGTAGATACAAATATTTCTAAATATTCACAACCCATTTACAATCTTAAAGGATCATCCTCAAAAATCACCTCAAAATAATTTCCCTAAGAGAATATTTACACCATTGGTTCAATCATTTGAGTCGACATTGAAAGAAATTCTTGAAAATGATCTCATAATATTACTAGAAATAAGAGAATATAATCCACAAGTTAAACCCTCATGGTGGAATGAAGATCATTTTTGTGAATACCATCGACACAAGGGTCAAAAGACTAATAGTTGCAATCAAATCTGACATGTAATACAAGATCTTATCAATGACAACAAAATCACAATCAATTGACATACTCCTCATAACTCTGATAATGGGGTGTTCAAAGATCCCTTCCCTAAGCATGAAAAAGATAAAGGAAAAAGCACTAAATATGGGAATGTTGTAAACTATACCACTTCCCAACATGACTATGTCATAAATCACATTAGTGAAGTAGATCACCATGTGAATACCTTTATCATAAAAGGTAAAGAAATTGAATGCAATGTCATTAAATGTAAAGGCAGAGTTACCCTTCGTGGTCCTAGTTATAATCCCACTACGTCATCTTTGTGATACAACCTTATAGAGTACTTATAGAAAACACCCACACAAATGTCTATACTTGATCTTTTACGCCTATCTCTTGAACATAAATTTATCCTTGATAAAGTGCTTTCCAATGATATTGTACCTACTGATCTACATGTGGATCAATTCTAAGCTATGGTGGGGCATACTACCCCCCTCATACCCTCACTTTTACAGAAAATCATGATTCATTCATGCAAAAATCCCATAATGCACCTCTCCACATTAAAGATTTCATTCACAAAATAAAGATCAAGTGAGTTTTGATAGACTAAGGAGCAGGTCTCAATATTTGCACTTTGAAACTGATCACATAATTAATATTTTTTGAGAATGCAGTGGATGCCAAAAATAAAATCACCATAAAAGGTTATGATGAAGAGGAATATTCATCTAAAGGATCAGTTACATTACCCATCAGAGTGGGACCTATGGTCAAGGATGTGGTTTTCCAAATCCTAAACCTACCTTTAGCTTATAATATACTTGTTAGAAGACCATGGATTCATGCAATGCAAGTCATACCCTATACATACCATCAATGCATCAAATTATTTCACAATGGTGTTGAGATAAGAATAATAGGATATCCAAACCCTTTTATGCAATGCAATAACTTAAATCCTAAAGCTGAATCCATAATCTAAAGAAACTGTGAAACACCTCCTTCTTGAGCATATGTTGATCCTGAATCACTAAAAGAATCCACTTCTAAATCTAATGAGACTAAAGTAAAAATCAAAGTGAAAGAATAAGGAGTTGGAGATTATTCAATGAGTCGTGCACTTTGCATTGGAAAGTTACCTTTTTCTCCCTAGTCTTATGTCAAACCACAAATGATTGAAACCACATCAAATACCAATACTATAGTTTGTAAACCAACTATTTTCACAAAATGGGGTGCACTTTATGATGAAATGGAAGAAGATCTCCTAGGTTGGTTATTTAAAGATGATGATACAAAAAAAAAGAGAAAATTGAAAAACTAGAGGTTAAGACACCAATTGAACGATATAGAAAGGACTTAAAATAATGGAATGATATGGATATGATAGTCACAGTCCTCACAGTTTACAAAAAAAGAAACGCACCCTTGAACCCATATAACCTAATGATAGACGTAGAGTTCCTGACTTGGGTTATGACAAAAAGAGAGGTAAGACCGCTAATAATAAGGGTGATTTGAAGGAGATAGGGGAGTTCTCTAACATGACATAGGACAAAGAGTAAGGTACCATCGTTGAACTCAATGATTTCATTGACATTTGAGAATATGGAAACATATTTACCCTTGAACATATTTGCAACCTTGAGCCTAATAATATTTTTTTACCTTTTGTCCATCCTCAAATTATTAATTGGGATCAATAAGCACCAGGACAATTGGACATCTTTCAAAACAATGAGGCTATAGTAAAATTTATTAGAGCACAGAGTGACATACCCCTCGAGGACCATAGAGTTGGCTTTGTTATTACACATAGTAAAACTTAGTTTGGAGAGGGTTCCAATCCTTTTAGTCACAAAATTAAAGAAAATATAACAGGTTTTCTACTAAAACCCTCTCTCTACTACTATTAGACTTGAAAAGAGTAAAAATAAAGGATGTATCAAAAGGTGAAAAACTCTCTAAGGTGCCTAAGGATGGAAGGTTTGACACACTTACAAAACCATCTTATCATGAAAAATCCTCCATTTTGGTGGAGAAAACAATGGAAGAAAAACCTAAAATTATACATCTAGTTTTATCATTGACATCTGAAAAGAGTGTCATTTATACATTTTTCAAGAAAAGACAAGTCAATTTCATTTGTTCTTATGCAAATATGTCGAGACTTGATCTTGATTTGGTTATGCATTACTTGTCTTTACCACTGGGGGAAAAACCTGTCAAAAAAATGAAAAAAATTCCCTGCAAGAGGCACTATTGGTAAATATTGAATTACAAAAGCTTACAGATGTTAGATTTATAAGGCCTATTGATTATGCAAATCAGATTTCCAATCTATTACTAATTTCAAAACCTGATGTGAGTGTTTGTGTCTATACATATTTTATATATTTTAATAAAGCTTTTCCTAAAGATGACTTCCTATGTCCAAACATTGACACAATTATGGATTTAGAAACATGACATGAGATGTTTTACCTTATGGATGGTTTCTCAAGTTATAGCCAGATCAAAATTTCTCTACAAGATCAAGTCAAGACAACATTCACTTTTCCTTGGGGAACTTTCTATTGGAATTTCATGCCATTTTGGTTGAAAAATTTTGAAGCCACCTATCAACGAGCTATGACTACAATTTTCCATGACATGATGTGCACCTACTTATAAGAATATGTGGATTATTTGCTGGGAAAAACTTACACAAGACAGGGACATTTGGAAATATTGGATAAAATGTTTACACGAATGGAACAATACAAAGTATGCCTAAATCCAAAAAAATATGTCTTTGGAGTAACCACTAGGAAGCTCCTAGACTACATTGTTTCAACTAAAGGAATTGAAGTCAAACTTTGCCAAATTTAAAGCTATACTTGAAATGATGCCACCAAAGAACATCTGGAAAATAAATGCCACCCATTTCCACGTCTGATATGTAAAAATGTTCCATTCATATGGGATAACAAGTGTGAACAAGATTTTCAATAGATCAAAGAATACTTGATGTCATCACCAGTTTTAGTACCTCCTATGGATGTCAAGCCCCTACTTCTTTACATATAAAAAAAAACCACAGTAGTGGGGGCACTCTTGGCACAACATGACAAATATAAAGAATGATCTATCTATTATATCAGTCGTAATCTAGTGGGATATAAATTAAACAATACTCCTATTGAAAAATCTTGTCTTGTCATAGTATTTCTTCATAGAAGCTATGCCATTACATGCTCACACACCAAACAAATCTTATTAAAAAATTGATCCTGTTAAATACCTCTTGCAAAAATCAACACTCATAGGGAGGTTAGCTAAATAGGTTATGATCCTAAGTGAATTTGAAATCGAATATGTGGAAAGAAAAGAAATAAAAGGACAAGCTATAGTGGATCAATTGGAAAATGCTCCTATAGAAGATGATCATTCACATACTATCGACTAACCTGATGAATCAATATTCAATGTAGAATCTACATGCCTTTGGACCTTATATTTTGATGACTCTTACACACATAGTGGGTCTTGTGCCAACATTCTCTTTGTCACACTGCAAGGAGATTGTCTACCAAAATCTTACAAGATCCATTTTCAGTGTACCAATAATATTGCAAAATATGAAGCATTGATTACTGGACTCTACATGGCTATGAAATGGAAAATCCATGAGTTATGTGTTTTCGGCAATTCTCAACTAGTGACTAAACAATAAAATGAAGATTATAAAACAAAGGATGAAAATTTGATGTATAAAATAATGGAAGATAATTTTGAACTTATTTTATATCAATAACTTTTGAAAAAAATTCTCACGGATAACAATAGAGCATCTGACACAATGACCACTGTAGGATCACTTATAGAAATACCCAGTAATGATGTAGGAGCATCTTGGGATCTTGGCAATATTGCATCAACCAAAAAAAGATTTGTTTTCCTATTTTCTTGTTTGATCAGTCTTGGTATTTCCTTATGCGACCGTTCTGTGCATATTGTTGGTGACTACGATCCTTACATCATGTTCAAGGAATCATGTTGAACAATTCCCTAGCTTCGTGCTTCATGTGGTTACTTCGCGTGTGAGATATTGCAGATTCTTGGTGAGACTATTCTTTTATTCATGTTTCTGGCCAGTCTTTGGGTTTTTCAATCCTGTGAAGTTTTTCCTGATCGAAGAATCTGAATGGCTCATTTATCGATGATGGCCGACCTACTTGAGGGATCACGATTCATAATTATTTCATTGGAAGTAGATCCTAATGATTTGGTCCTAACCTATTGTTTCTAATATGTTTTCTTTCTTGTTGGGAAATGTGAGCTTTTAGGCCAATCTGATGTTTACGAAGGCTTTATAAGCTTATGGATTTGTTCCTGATGGGGGCAACTTTCATAAGATTGTCTGGCAGTATTTTTAGCTAAGGATTTTGTAAGGGTTTCTAATTGTAATCAGACCTATACACATAGCATGTATGGCAGTATGTTTTAGATCTATTGTATATGATTTCATGATAATAAAAGAAGGCTGGTCTTTCATATCTCTTAGTTCTTTCTTATTATTTCCATTGTGTAACTCATGTTGCAAGGATCAAATAGATCTCTTTGAGTTCCCTCCATCCTTTAATGCAACAAGTTGTATGAGAGAAAGGTTTTGCAACCTAGGGTTTTCTTGTGGGGTGGCAGAAGAAAGGATCCAACCTACAACTGTTGAAGATTGTGAAGATGGCTAGGAGAAATTCTAGACGTAGAGCAAGGAATGCAGATCTAGTTGTCTTGGAGTTGTTGAGACAAATTTATGCTAGATTGGAAGCGGTGGAGACTTCTTAGAGGACAGGACAACATATATAAGATGCAAGTGATGAAGAGGGAGATGAAATAAATCAAAATCAGGCAGGAGAAGGAGAGAAAAATGAGGCACAACCAGATTTGAATCAAGAATAAGAGATGATGTAGGAGCATCTTGGGTTCATGGAAATCCTGCATCAAACAAAAATATGTTTTCTTTTGAGCTTAGTAGCTTGTTGGAGACTTTTTGTAGACTGGTTGGTAACTTTTGTGGAGTTCTCGGTGGAAGGTTATGTTTTTTTTCACCGACCGAACTCAGTTACTATTCTTGGTGTGGTTTCACCGACCGGTCTCGGTGGCTCAGTGGTTTTTCTATTTCCTGTCTCACCGAGTGTGTTTTATTTTGTTGAATCCTCAGGCTGATATCCGTATTTAATTTTAGTAGCAATATTAATTTTGGATCTCTCATTGGGACACGTGTGCACCTAAACCTAGGTTGTTGCTCTTTCCTATGTTGGATCTTTTGGGGCCGACCTTTTCGGTAGCCTCTTGTATAAAAGTAGTGTTCTATTCTTAGATTAGGGAGGCGGTTAGATAGTAGCTTTATATCGAGGGTTTGCGACCTTGCATGTCTGAGGACTGTTCTATAATAAATTTTAATTTATTTGGCCGTAACCGAGAAGGCCTTACAACCTGACATGTATGAAGTTTGATGTATAAATATAAAATATCTGCATTCCTTCTCTCCTTTGTGTTTGAGCTTCCAATTTGTGTATCTACAAGTTGGTTTTGTGCTTGGGAGTGCCTTTGGCCCTAGGTACTATCCCTACTTGTGTCAGGCGGTATCCGAGTTAGATTTGAGATTCCTTCTTGTAAATCCTAGTTGGTTGATTTTTTTGTGGCATAGCAGATTGCGATCTGACCTTCAATTACAGAGGGTTTCAACATGGTTTGAGGGAGGCAAGATGCAGATCCAAGCTTAGCTCATATGCTAAGGCATATTTCTGCTAGGTTGGAAGTTTTTGAGACAACCTAGCGTCGAGCAAGTCATCTTGAGGATGTTAGTGATGATGAAATTGAGGAAGTGCAGGAAGAAGGCACACCTGCACCTATCATGGATCAATGAGAGGAAAGATTCCAAAAATATTTGACAAGTTTGAATTCCACACCTCAGTTTAATCCTCTTGAGCATAGTGGAAAGTTGGATTCAGATGAGTTGATAGACTGGATAACTGAGATGGAGAAATACTTTGAGTATGAAAACATATCAGAGGAGAACAAGGTGAAGATTGCAAGCACAAAATTGAAAGGTCATGCATCCTTGTAGTGGGAGCATCTGCAACTGAACCGAAAGAAGAAGGGTAAAAACAAGATTAAGCTATGGAATAAGATAATAAATAATTTGAAGGGAAAGTTTCTACCCTATGATTATCATATTAACCTTGTTAGGGGAATGCAAAATTTGAAGTAGAAAGATAGCTTTGTGAAGGATTACACCGAGGAATTTTATAGGTTAGATATCAAATCTGGACATGATGAATATGAGGTGGAAAGAATTGCAAGATACCTAAATGGATTAAGGAGTTCTATTCAAGAAGAGATCAGTTTGGTAAATATTGAGAGTATTGAAGAGGCTTATCAGTTTTCCCTAAAAGCTGAGGACAAATTGAATAAAAGACATGAAATAAGACAAAGAGGAATAGGTTGTAGATTCTGTAGAGGAAGAGGTAGATCTTACGGTGAAAATAGAAGATCTTCTAAAGAAAAGACAAATCAAGACAAAGGCAAGATCGAGTGGAAAGGTGGAAGTTTATTCAGAGGAAGGGGTAATTACTCCCGAGGTGGATATAGCAGAAGAGGGTTCCAAGGAACTTGTGACAATTGTGGAGAAGAGGGATATAGATCATTTAGTGTACACATGCAAGCAAGAAATTCGGTAGTAGCAGAAATGCTTTAGTGTAAGAAGATTCATCGAAGAACCTGAAAATGAAGGAAACCTAATGGTCAAAAAAATCTTGTGGGGTAAAAATAATAAGCAAGATCCTGTAAGAAAGCGTTTGTTCAAGACCAGATGTAGAGTTGTAGACAAAGTTTGAAAAGTGATTATTGATAGTGGGAGTTCATAGAATCTGGCATCCGAGGAGATGGTTACAAAATTGCAGTTGGAATGAATGAAGCACCCGAAGCCCTATCAGATTTCATGGATCAAGGATGAGCATACACTTATGGTAAGTGAACAATGTTTTGTGAGTCTAAAAATTGGAAAGTATTATGATAAGGTCTTGTGTATTATTAAGCCTATGGATTGTTGTCATATTTTTTTGGGAAGACCTTGGCAGTATGATTGACATGTTATACATGATGGAAGATAGAACAACTATACTATTTGGGTTGATAGAAAGAGGAAAATCTTGTTACCTTTGGTTGAAGAATCTGTTGGTGAGGTATGTACATTTGTAAAAGTTTGTTTTATAGAAGGTAGATAGTTTCTTAAGGATCTGAAGAGAAATGATGTTTGTTATGCTTTGATTCCTAACAAATCAAGAGAGAAAACAAAAGATAAAGTTCATGCAGAAGTTGATAAGTTGCTCACTGAGTACAAGGAAATCATTTTTGATAATGTACCTGATGGTTTACCACCGATGAGAGATATTAGTCATTGTATGGATCTGATTCCTAGAGCTAGTTTTCCAAACAAGGCATCACATTAATTGACACTAACCGAGAATGAGGAACTCAGCCGACAAGTTCATGAGTTGTTGCAGAAGGGTTTCATCAGAGACAGTTTGAGTCCATGTGCAGTACCAGTTGTGTTGGCACCCAAGAAGATTGGAGAATGGTGAATGTGTATTGATTCAAGAGCTATAAACAAGATAACAATTAAGTATCAGTTCCTTATACCAAGAATGGATGATATAATGGATTGTTTGAATAGAGCAAAATATTTTACCAAGATTGATTTGAAGAGTGGAAATCATCATATTAGAATCAAATAAGGTGATGAATGGAAGAATGCTTTCAAGACAAAATAAGGTTTGTATGAATGATTGGTTATGCCTTTTGGTTTAACTAATGCACCGAGTACTTTATGAGGTTAATGAATGAGGTTTTGAAGAAATTCTTGGGTAAATTTGTGATTGTGTACTTTGATGACATTCTGATATTTAGTAAGACCGGAGAAGATCATGTGTTGCACATACGATAGGTATTGCAGAGATTGAAAGAGGAAAAGTTACTGATTAATTTGAAAAAAGTGTTCCTTCATGAAAGAAGAACTTGTGTACTTAGGTTTTGTGTTTTCAGCTAATAGTTTGAAAATGGATCCTGAGAAAGTTGAAACTATACTTGATTGGCCTACACCTGAGAATGTCATTGAGGTAAGATCATTTCATGGGTTAGCAAGTTTTTACCAAAAGTTCATCAGAAACTTCAATTCAATTTGTAAAACTATGACTGAGACAATGAGAGGAGATAAGAGAGAATTCAAGTGGACACATGGAGCTGATAAGAGTTTTGAGACTTTGGAAGAAAAGGTTGTTGAATTGCCTTTGTTAGCCTTACCTGATTTCAATAAGGTATTCCAAGTCGAATGTGATGCAAGTGACAGTGAAATATGAGCTGTGTTGAGTCAAGAAGGTAAACATGTTGCTTTCCTTAGTGATAAGTTGAATGATGCTAAAAGGAAATATTATGTGTATGATCAAGAGTTCTATGCTATTGTTCAACTCTGAAGAAATGGAGACATTATTTGATGTCAGGTGAGTTTGTGTTGTATACTGATCATAAGGCTTTACAATATTTGGGTAGTCAACATAAGCTGAATCAGAGACATATGAAGTGGGTAGAGTATTTGCAGAGTTTCACATTTGTGATAAAGCATAACAGTGCAGTATCCAACTGAGTTGCAGATGCATTGAGTAGAAGAAGATATTTTTTGACTGAAATGATAATAAAAGTTCTTGGTTTTGATGATATGAATAATTTATATGAAACTGGCCCTGATTTTTATGAGCCATGGAGAATGTGCAGAGAACCTATTCTAGACCAACATAATAGGTATAAAGACTATTTCATTCAAGAAGATATGTTGTTTAAAGGTATTCAGTTATGTATAGCAAGAGGATCAATGAGAATCAATTTGATAAAGGAGAAGCATAGCATTGGTTTGGCTGAACATTTTGGCATTGATAAAACATTGTGTTTACTTAAGGAAAAATATTTTTGGCCTCAGTTGTATAAGGATGCTCAGAAATTTGTGAAGAGTTGTGGAGTTTGTCAAGTTGTAAAAGGAGTAAGTTAGAATACTAGATTGTATATACCAATTTTTGTTCCTGAGAAACCTTGGAGTGATGTTAGCATGGACTTTTTTCTTGGCTTACCGAGGAAAGAAAGAGGTAATGACTACATATTTGTTGTTGTGGATAGATTTTCCAAGATGACACATTTCATACCATGTAGAAAAACATCAGATGTGGTGCATATAGCAGATCTTTTCTTCAAAGATATTGTCAGATTGCATGGATTACCAAGGAGCATCATCTCTGACTGAGATAGTAAGTTTATTGGCTATTTTTGGAAAACTCTTTGGAAGAAGTTGGACAATGAGTTGAAGTATAGTTCTACATTTCATCCATATACTGATGGACAAACGGAGGTTCTAAACCGAATTTTGGGTGACCTGTTGAGATGCTTAGTTGGAGACAAAACGAGTAATTGGGATTTGATGTTAGCATAAGAAGAGTTTGCATATAATAATTCCGTGAATAGGAGTACTTGCAAGACACGTTTTCAGATTGTTACTGGCATACAACCGAGAGGTATATCAGACTTGAGAGATATTGCTGGAGAAGAGAAGAGAAGTGTTGAAGGGGAAGAATTTGGTGAGTTTATGAAGTCATTGCATAAGGAAGTGAAACATAAGTTGGAGCAAAGTAATCAGAAATAAAAGGATGGTGCAGATAGATCAAGAAGACATAAGATTTTTTAGGTTGGTAATGAAGTGATGGTTCATTTGAAGAAAGGTAGATTTCCTATTGGAACATATGGTAAACTGAAGATGAAGAAATTTGGTCCTTGCAATACATTGAGAAAGTTTGACAGTGGAAATTCTTATGAAGTAGAATTACCTAATGACATGGATATATCACCTATATTCAATATTTTAGATTTGTATGAGTATCATGAACCTGATGAATAAGTGACAGTTCCGAGTGATTATCCTAAGAAACATATAGAAGAAGTTGAACAAATTTTGGAACAAAGAATTGGCAGAAGAACAAGAGGAAATAATTACATGGAATACTTGGTAAAGTAGAAGAAAAAACTTGATTGAAGACTTGACATGGATTTCTCAATCTGAGTTGGATTCAGCTTAGGTCGTACCTAACTCATGATTCAAAGAATCCTTTCTTTTCAACCCCAGGTGTCTGATGCAGGAGCATCTTGGGTTCATGGAAATCCTATATAAAACAAAAATATGTTTTCTTTTGAGCTCGGTAGCTTGTTGGAGACTTTCAGTAGATTGCTCGGTAACTTCTGTAGAGTTATCAGTTGAAGGTTTTGTTTCGTTTCACCGACTGAACTCAGTTACTGTTCTTGGCGTGGTTTCACCGACCGGTCTCGGTGGCTCAATGGTTTTCCTATTTCCTGTCTCACCAAGTGTGTTTTCTTTTTTTGGATCCTCGGGCCGAAATTTGCATTTATTTTTAGAAGCGGTATTAATTTGGGATCTCTCATTGGGATGCATGTGGACCTAAATCTGGTTCGTTGCTCTTTCCTATGTTGGATCTTTAGGATCTTTTGGGGCCAGGCTTTTCGGTAGCCTCTTGTATAAAATTAGTGTTTTGTTCTTAGATTAGGGAGGTAGTTAGATAGTAGCTTTGGATCGAGGGTTTGTAACCTCGCATGTCTGAGGACTGTTCTGTAATAAATTTGAATGTATTTTCCTGTAACCAGGAAGGCCTTACAGCCCGACATGTATGAAGTTTGATTTATAAATATAAAATATCTACATTCCTTCTCTCCTTTGTGTTTGAGCTTATGATTTGTGTATCTACAAGCTAGTTTGGTGCTTGGGAGTGCCTTTGGCCCTAGGTATTATTCCTACTTGCGTTAGGAGAGGTTAATCCAGACCTTGACTAATGTGAACAAAAGACATCATTTTAGTCCACTGACTATCATGGTAACTTGGATTCTGATGAATTGATAGATTGGATCACAGAGATGGACAAGTACTTTGAGCTTGAAGGAACTAGTAAGGAGAAGGTAAAATATGTCTGTACTAAGTTAAAAGGACATGCCTCCTTATGGTGGGAACATTTACAAATAGATCAATAGAGAAGGGGTAAAGACAAGATCAAATCTTGGGATAAAATGGTGAATAGACTAAAGGATAAGTTTTTTACTAGGGATTACCAAGTAAGGTTGTTTCGAAAGTTGTAGAACTTGAAGCATAGAGACTTAAGTGTTAAGAGTTATACTGAGGAGTTTTACAAGGTGAATATTAGATATGGTCATATAGATAATGAAGTTGAACAAGTTGCTTGCTACCTTAATGGTTTAAGGGTGTCAATATAGGATTAAATCATTATGTTACATATCAGGAATGTGGAAGAAGCTTACAAGTGGACCTTGAAGGCTGAAGAAAAGATGAACCAGAGGCATGAGCAAAGACAAAGAGGTAGAGAAGGAAGATTTTGGAGAGGGCAATCCAATAACAATGCTGGAGGAAGTAGATCTTCTGAAGATCGGGGCATAAATAAGTCAAATCCTAAGGATAATGATCTTTATAGGATAAATGATAGGATTTCCTATCACAATGAAAGTTAAAGTAGTGGTGATAGAAGGAAGTTCAGTGGCACTTGTTTCAAATGTGGTGAAGCAGGAAAATGAGCCTTTGAATGCAAACAAGGAAACTTTGAGAATAAGGCATAGAGAAATAGGCGAACAACATTTGCAGATTAGGAGTCCTCTGGATCAGTAAACAACAATCAAGAAGAGGATGGAGAAACCTTGATGACTCATAGAATCCTATATCACAGAGAACAAGATAGAGAACCGGTACAGAGGAAGAATTTGTTCAAGACCAGATGCAAGGTACAAGACAAGGTGTGCAATGTTTTCATATACAATGGCAATTCTGATAATCTTGTTGCGGAGGAGTTCATTGAAAAACTAAAGTTGCAGAGATTGAAACATCCTAAACCTTATCATATTGCATGGATACAAGATGAACACAAGGTACTAGTAAGTGAACAATGCCTAGTTAGGTAGACCCTAGCAGTATGATAAACAAATTATACATGATGATAGGAAGAATGTATACACCATTGCTTCTAATGGAATGAAGTAAAATTTGTTACCTCTAGATTAACCCCTTAAGCGTGAAGTATCTACTAGTGCAATGATTTGTTTAGTGGATGGAATAAATTTCTTGGATGACCTGAGGCATGATAATGTGTATTTTGCTTTAGTACCCAAGAAGTCTAAGGAGATTGTATCAAGAGAAGAACACCCTAAAGAAGTCATTGGATTGTTGAATGAGCATACAAACATCATTTCAGATAATGTCCCAGATGGATTACCACATGTGAGGAGTATTACCCATTGTATGGATTTGATACCGGGGGCTAGTTTTCCTAACAAAGAAGAAAATATGATGATACCAGCAGATAATGAAGAGCTCAATAGGCAAGTGCAAGATTTTTCGCAGCGAGGATTGATAAGACACAGTTTGAGTTTGTGTGCAGTGCCTGCAGTGTTAACACCTAAAAAAGATGGACAATAGAGGATGTGTATCAATTCTAGAGTCATCAACCAAATCACAATTAAGTATTAGCTTCCTTTTCCAAGGATGGATGATTTGATGGATTGTTTGAGTGTAGCTATTTATTTCACCAAGATAGATTTGAAGAGTGGATATCATCATATTAGAATCAAAGAAGGTAATGAGTGGAAGATACATCGAAGACAATTGAGCGATTGTATGAGTGGTTAGTAATGCCTTTTGGATTGTCCAATACACCTAGTACTTTCATGAGGTTAATGAATGAAGTTATGAATAAATTCATAGGTAAGTTTGTCATTGTGTATTTGGTTGATATCTTGATTTTTAGTATGAGAAAGGAGGAGCATTTGATGCATGTTAGACAAATATTGCAGAAGTTAAGGGAAGAATGGTTTCTAATCAACATCAAGAAGTGTACTTTCATGAAGGGTGAGTTAGTATACTTAGGATTTTTAATATCTGCTGAAGGATTGAAGATGAACCTTGATAAAGTGAACATCATTGTTGAGTGGCCTACATCAAAGAATGTTGGAGAAGTAAGATCCTTTCATGGGTTGGCTAGTTTTTACCGAAAATTCAAAAAAATTAGTTCAATCTGTGGGCTGATGATTGAAACCATTAGAGGAGTTAGGAAGAAATTCAAGTGGACACATGGAGCACAAAGGAGTTTTAAATTTCTGAAGCAGAAGATGGCAGAAGAACCAGTGTTATCTTTACTTGATTTCAATAAGGTATTTCAAGTAGATTGTGATGCTAGTGGAAATGCAATTGGAGTTGTCTTGAGTAAAAAAGGGAGGCATGTTGCATATTTCAATGAAAAGTTGAATGATGCTAAAATAAAGTATTCAGTGTATGATCAATAATTTTATGTCATAGTTCAAGCATTGAAGAAATGGAGACATTAATTGTTACTTAGGGAGTTTGTACTATATAATGATCATCAAGCATTGAAGTATTTGAGAAACAAAGGTAAGTTAAATCAGAGACATATGAGATGGGTTGAGTTCATACAAAGCTATACATTTTTGTTGAAGCATAAGAGTGGTGTTTCAAATAGATTTGTTGCTTTCTTGAGTAGGAGAAGAGCTTTGTTGACTGAAATGAAGATTGTAGCGTTTGGATTTGAGGAATTAAGGGTATTGTATGAGGATGATCTAGCCTTCACCGAACCTTGGAAAGTTTGTAGAGAACCTATTGTTGTAGACAGAAGTAAGTGGTTAGATTATTTTATTCAAGATGGAATGTTATTCAAAGGTAGTCATTTATGTATACCTAAAATTTATATGAGAGATAATCTCATTTAAGGAAAAACATAGTGAAGGATTGACAGAGCATTTTGGCTTTGATAAGACAATAGCTTTGGTAAGTGAGAACTACTTTTGGCTACAAGTTAAGAAGGATGTGTGGAATTTTGTTCAGGGTTGTAAAGTGTGTCAAGTTGCAAAAGGTAGTAGTCAGAATGTGGGATTGTATACACCTTTGAAAATACCACACAGACCTTGGAAAGAAGTCAATATGGACTTTGTACTCCATTTGCCAAAAAAATAGAGATGACATGATTGAATCTTTGTGGTCATAGATAGATTTTCTAAGATGACACATTTCATTCCTTGTAAGAAGACTACACATGCAATACATGTAGTTGATCTATATTTCAAGGAGATTGTGAGATTACATGGATTACCTAAAAACATTATTTCAGACATTGATAGTAGGTTTGTTGGTTATTTTTAAAGAACACTTTGGAAGAAGATGAAGGCTGATTTGAAGTACAGTTCTACTTTTCATCGACAGACCGATGGATAGACAGAGGTTTTGAACAAGAGTTTAGGGAATTTGTTGAGATGTTTAGTTGGAGACAAGCTTGGAAATTGGGGTTTAGTTTTGCGTCAAGCATAGTTAGCATATAACAGTTCAATAAATAGGAACACATGGAAGACACCATTTGAGATAGTTACTAGTTTTAATCCAAAAGGACTGGTAGAATTGAAGATGTCAGTCATAATGTTAAGAAGACTACTAAAGGTGAAGAATTTGTTGAGGTTACGAAGTCATTGCACGAAGGAGTGCGACAACATTTGCAAAGGATGAATCAAACTTACAAAAAGAGAGCAGACATGAAGCGAAGACATAAGGAATTTTAGGTAGGAGATGAAGTTATTTTGTACTTATAGAAGGGTAGGTTCTTGTTGGTACTTACAACAAATTGAGGATGAATAAATTTGGTCCGTGTAAGATCTTGAGGAGATTTTATTTAGGGAATGCATGTGAAGTGAAGTCACCAAAAGACATGGATATATCACCTATATTCAATGTTTCCGATTTGTATGAATATCATGAATCAGATTTCAGTAGCAGTGATGGATCAAATGTTGAACAACAATATCCTAAGAAGAAGATGGGTCAGCTAGAGAAGATTTTGGAAAGAAAAGCTGGTAGAAGTACAAGAGGTAAGCAGTATATGGAGTATCTTGTCAAATGGAAGAACTAACCAATTGAAGATTCTTCATGGATTTCTTAGGCTATGGTTGACCGTTTTGGTTTTCCTTTGGCCCCAGCAAAGTGAGAGGCTCACTTTACAAATAACCTCAGGTGTCTGATGCAGGGGCATCTTGGGATCTTGGCAATCTTACATCAACCAAAAAAAGATTTTTTTTCCTATTTGATCATCATGTTGAACACTTCTCTAAGTTTGTGCTTTATTTGGTTACTTTATATGTGAGATCTTGCAGATCTTAGCGAGACTATCACATTCTTCATGTTTCCGACTAGTCTTCGGGTTTTTTGATCTTGCAAATTTTTTCCGGATCGATGAAGTGGAATGACTCATTTCTCGATGATGCTTGAACTATTTGAGGGATCATGATTCATAATTCTTTCAATGGAAGTATATCCTAATGATTTGGGTCCTGGCCTATTGTTTGTAATATGTTTTCTTTCTTGTTGGGAAATGTGATCTTTTAGGTCGACCTGATGTTTACGAAAGCTTTATAAGCTTATGGATGTGTTCCTGACAGGTCAACTTTCATAAGACTGTCTAGCGGTCATTGTAGCTAAGGATTTTGTAAGGGTTTCTGATTGTAATCAGGCATGTATGCCTGACATGTATGACTGCATATTGCAGATCCATTGTATATGATTTCCTAATAATAAAAGAAGGTTGATATTTCATATCTCTCAGTTCTTTCCTATTATTTTTCTTGTGTAACTCACGCTGCAAGGATCAGACAAATATCTTTGAGATCCCTCCATCCTTGACTGCATCAAGTAATGCCACATACTATGAGTTCTTGGTGGAGCCACTCTTGGAACCTGTCTATAACTTTTGCTAATGTGAGATGATATGCCTTATCATTGGTCCTAATTCGTAGTGGTATGGAAATATCTATGCTAATCTACATGACAATATCTTACCATCTGACCTTTCTAATAACTCCCATAAAACCTTTATACATAGAGCTTCCCGATACGTCATTGTTGTTGACACCTTATATCTTCGAGGTCTTGATGGTACCTTACTTAGATGTCTTGAGCGTGAAAAGGACAATACTGGCTTATGAGAAGTGCACGAGGGTATATGTGGGGCACATTCTAGCGGCCATACCCTAACTAAGAAAATTTTGCACACTTGTTAATATCGGCCTACCTTTGAAAAAGATGCCTATTAGTTTGTCAAGAAATGCAAGCAATGCTACATACATGGAGACCTAACACATGTTCTTTCCCAAGAATTACAACCACTCACTACTCCTTGGCCTTTTTGTCAATGGGGAATCAACCTTGTAGGCAAAATTCATCCACATTTTTTTCTAATGGTCATAAATTCACTATCATTGCAACAAAATATTTTGCAAAATGGATTGAATTTGTTCCATTAATAAATGTCACCGAAAAACAAATTGCTACATTTATTTTCAACTATATCATTTGTCGGTATGGTGTTCCCTTTTCAATCATCACAAATAATGGTCATCCCTTCAAAAAATAGGATGTCCGTGAGCTTTGTGAAAATTTTCATATTCAAAATCAATTTTCTACACCTTATTATCCTCAAGCTAATAGCCAGGCTAAGGTATCCAATAGAACTATTTTGAAAATTCTCAAAAAGACAGTTAATGAAGCCAGTTGTGATTGGCATACTCAGCTAAATCCCATCTTGTGGGCTTATCAAACAAGTGTTTGTACTCCCATAGGCACCACTCCATATGCCCTAATTTATGGTTCATAAGTTATCCTGCCTATCAAGGTCGTGTTACGATCTTTATGGGTCTCTTTGCGTAATTTGATCAATGATGAAAACTAGAGGGTCTCTTGCTTGGATGCATTAGAACTGCTTGATGAACACAAACAAATTACTTTTAATCACCTCAAGGCATACTAGCAGCGAATGTGCAGAAGTTATAATCACTAATTTAAACCAAGAGAATTTGAAATTGGTGATCTTGTCCTTAAGGAAAATCCGAAGAATCAACGAGACAGAGAAAAGGGGCAAGTTTGAACCCAATTGGCTTTGTCCATTTATCATTACTGTTTCCTATGGGTTAGACCCATACGAGTTGGTTACTCCAAAGGGTGAGCCACTTGAAGATCCAATCAATACCATTCACCTTTGCAAGTTTTATACTTGAGCATTTCAAGGAATTTCTTTTAAAAAGTCCTGAAAAATACAAAAAAAGTTAAAAAATACAAAATAAATAACTAAATAAAAAATAAAAAATTCATCCTTCGGTGAAAACCACTTTGGTGGCGCCTTGGATAAGTACCATGGTGAAAATCGTATAACTGACGCTATGTGTAATGACTTCACTCCTTCCTTCAAGATTATGCTTGATCTTCCTTCTCGCATCCATTATCCTTTCACATCATAATAACCTTTCCATACTTACCATGGCTTGTGGATTATTTCACTTTTCTCGCTCACTTCAGCATGTTTTTCTCCCTGCATAATAAACTATTCATGTTCTTCACTGGAGCAATCTCATTGACTTTAGCAACAAGTTGGGATACTTGGCATCTCACGGTCAGAGGAACTATCACCTCTCACAAACCATAGTAAAGTTTCACTTGCACCATCAATCATCTCACTTCACCTTGCTTTGCAATAAAGATATTAAGTTCTTGGATGGATTATACTTTATACAAACATGTAGCTTTGGACTTCAACAAAATCATGGAAGAACAAGACTAAGACCGAGAAGACATAACAACATCTTGTCAACCTATCAAATCAAACATGTCATTTGTGACAAGGATCATTTCAACATGAAGCATGATGTCTTCTTGTTTGCTTTGGGTCTTTTGATAGTTTCTGATTTTATCTTTGGTTACATGTCTTTTAGTTTTTCCAGGATGTCTCTGACCAGAGACTTTATCTCTAGGATGTCTTTGACTAGAAAGGCAAGGATGCAAAATGTTCACTCGTTTGTTGCTTGTGGATTGTTCCTTAGTAATATGATGATTTTTCTTAGGACATGATTGCCTAAGATCATCGAAGACATGCGTCTCATGTGAACTAGGGAATTCCTTAACTATCTGATGTGTCTTCCTCCACACAATGAGTATGTTCATTCATTTGAATCCCGTCCAGATGACTTTATCCTATTGCCATAATAAGCTAAATGATGATATAAGCACTTAAAAGCACAAAAAATCTCATCACCTTCATATCACTTTCATATCTCTTGTTCATCAACTATTTATTTCACCATCTTCACATCATTCTCATTTTTCATCTTCATCTCAGAGATCAATAACCTGCTTTATCCAATTGATACATGTCTTTTAATTCCAATTTCAAATCAATCAACTTGCTTCTTAACACAAGATTACATTGCTCCTTGATCAATAAATAAATCATTATACTAACTTATCTTGCGCTCACATCAATCTCAATCTCAATCAACTTAATCAGCTTATCAACATGGTTATACTATTCATTTCTATCAAATTTTTAGTTATGCTTATCAGTTGTGCATTTTCATCAAATTTACATCTCTGCTTAATCACTTGCGCAATGTCAATCATCAAATCTTTTCTCTTTGATGATCAATCTTATCACACACTATCCAGTCAATCTTAAAAGGGGCATATCATATTTATTATCACCCTTACCAGGATATCTCTAAGACATGTACCAGTTAATTATTTTTTCTTTGAAACAATACGACAGGTTGCATTGTCTCAAAGAGGGGCAAAATAAAGACACGTGAAATGTCCTAAATAATAATCATTATTCCTCTCATTTCTAATTCAAGATTGTGGATCTATTATTTATCGATTAAATTCCTTATGTTCCATGTCATAAAATGTATTTCCATTATTACATAAATCCATTTTAGTTCCTAATTTCCACCTTATCTTCTATTTTGTAGCCTTTCATTCTCACCAACCACATTCACTTGAGGAATGTGGGATTAATTACTAATTGCACCATTTTATTTCTTTAATTTCACATTTCCACAAATTGGTTTCATTCACGGGGACATCTATTTTAATCTCTCTCTCTCTCTCTCTCTCTCTCTCTCTCTCTCTCTCTCATTCACGGGGACATCTATTTTAATCTCTCTCTCTC